>BHFT01017842.1:0-32940 GCA_004320025.1 Laticauda laticaudata | reverse complement strand
AATAGAAACCTAACTCTATTGTATGCTCCCCCCCATTTACACAACAGAAAAATGTAACACCTCCAGCTCACTTCCCAAACTTATCCCTTCCTCCCCTCCCCGTTTCTTATGACAGCCAAAAGATGCAAAGTGATAGTAGAAGATCTTGAAGGCTGACAATAGGCTGCGTAGCTCCTCAGGTACTGTTCCACCATTGTGTTCATCCGTTACGCAGCACCATTCATGCTCGGATGGACTGAGAACCCAATGGACCTCACAGTCTCCAAAACTTAGCGGTAAACTGTATTCCCCGATCTGAGATGATCCGCCGTGGTACACCATGGGGCCTATAAATCTGCTTGATGAATATTTTCACTAATTTCTTAACTGATGGTAATCCAGGGCAAGCAGTGAAATGTGCTTGCTTAGAAAATAGATCAACCACTGTCCAAATGATAGTATTCCCACCGCTTTCTGGAAGTTTGACTATAAAGTCCATCGCTATTGCTTCCCACGTATGGCTGGGATCAGCTACTGGCTGGAGTTGACCAGACGGCTTCCCCTGCTGCATTTTCACACAAGTGGTGCAGCTGCTCACATAGTCCTCAACACCAGCTTTCATCTTCGGCCACCAGAATTGATATCTCGTCAAGTGAAGGATCGTTAGGAACCCAAAGTGTCCAGTCAACCTTAGGCTGGCAGGAATGTACAACTTAGGCCCTTTCCATGTTAACTCATCTCGCGTCATCAGGACATTGGGATTTTTTTTTAACCACTGGTCTGTGGGGATCACAGATTTCATCTCTGCAGTGATTGAGTCAGTAGTGTGGTCACCCCTACTCCTATCTTGGCTTTTGATGGTGACTTGAGCAGCTGGCTAAGATTGAGGCATGACTGCATGTACTATCTCCTTCCATTTGCTGTTAAACTGAGTTTTTCTTGATAGCGCATCAGCTAATTTATTATTCTCACTGGGATATGTTTCAGTTCAAAATTGAAACATTTAAAGTACTGCGCCCAGCGGACTTGTTTCGGGGACAGCTTTCTTGGAGTTTTAAGGGCCTCCAGGTGCTTATGATCAGTCCAGACTTCAAAAGGCTCTTTTCCTCCCTTCCAAGAAATGCTTTCAGGAGAGGGGCCCACCTCATTGCGAAACCTTTTTTCCATATGGCCCATTGTGTCTCAGCATCTGTCAGCTTTTTGGAAACATAAGTGCAAGGCTATAGCTGGCCCAGGGAATTTTTCTGTAGGAGCACTGCAGCAACTGCCACATCACTGGCATCCACTTGCACCACAAATGGCCTGTTTGGGTCAGGATGCAGTAGAATTGGTTTCTTCAAAAACAGTCCTTTCAACTTCTCAAATGCACACTGACATTCAGGGATTCAGTTCAATGGCTGGTTGGGTTTTGTCTTGGGGTCAGTGTCCTTGGTTTTTAACAGTTGAGTCAGTAGTAGCACTATCTCAGCAAATGTGGGAATAAATTGTCGGTAGAAGAAACTTTGGAGCTGTTTCCAGGTGCAAGGGGTCTGCCAGTCGAGCACCACTTTGACCTTGGCTGGATATTTCTCTATTCCTTCGTTTGACATGCGGTAACTCCCCCCCAAACTCCAGCAATTTGACCTTGAGCTCAGGCGAAAGAACATTGTTGTGGCTATCCTCCCTTTTCACTACTCTCCCGTTCCCACAGCTTGGCCAACCCCCCTTTCTGGCAGGGGGGCAAACCCCCCCCCAAATCTGAATCAAGATGGGTCTGAGGCTGATACAGTCAAGTTTAAATGAATTCAAATATCCAAGGGTTATTATTATCTGAGGCTGATACAGTCAAGTTTAAATGAATTCAAATCACCTTTTAGGGGCAACCCCCCCCTAAATCTGAATCAAGATGGATCTGAGGCTGATACAGTCAAGTTTAAATGAATTCAAATATCTGAGTGTCTCAGTGTCTCACTGTCATCTGCTTCCAATTTCATCTACCTCAACAGCTGGTCATACACTGTTATAGCCACAATGCAAGGATTTCATTAAAACATTGTTTTGAATGAGTATTCCAGGTTACACAATGAATTATCTGAATCTCACATAAGTTTCAAGTGTTTGGGCTGTTGATCAACATATGTTTTATGTTTTATTCATTTACTCTGTTTGATTTTTAATGGATTCTTTTTCTGTAGTCGCCAGCTGACAAAGCTGCGAAAGAATTTTATTTGGTTGATGAGTGGCATCTGGTATTTTTATCTTCCCCAAAGCAAATTAAATGTTTGGCATTTGGCCTTTTGTTATGAGTTGTACTTTAACCATCTTCAGAAGATCCATTCAGGCTTAAAATGTGAGCAGAGCCAAGTAAGTAAGTCTAATGACAAAGTTATATGTGTTGGTTTGGCTTTTGTATATACAGGGAATACTTGCAAGATGAAAGGCTTCACGTATACAAGAGTGTGCCAAGACCAAGGTAGATGTGTTCCTTGATGTGAACCCACATAGCCCTGGTTTCATGCTGATTCAGATAAGCAAAACTGTCACAACCATCACAAATCACCCTATAATACTAATAGTGGAGATATGTTTCAGCATTCTTAAATAGTGTAGGGATGACTCTTTACCATTATGACACTCATAATGATTTCCCTCTTTTTAAAAGCTTTTGCTGCAAGTTGTTTTCTCTCTGTGGTCACTATGTTGCAGAATAGGATGTCCCTCTTCATAATTTTAAGAAATGAAAAATTACCTTTTCTGTAGTAATTTCTAATAATGCTATCCTGTCAGAATTTTTTTAAAAAATATGATTCCTTTAAATGTTCTTTCATTGCAGGAGAGTACAAATATCTCTTTTCCATAATTTCAGCCAGACAATTCTATGAAGAAAATAGATCATAGCTATGCCTTATGCAGAGAGAAAGAGCTAGTCTTGCCAGTACCTTATCTACTTCATGGTCCTTTTCTCTTGCTGTTTCAGAGTGATTACTCAAGTGACACTGACAGTGAAGACCATTTCCTTATGATGCCTCCCAGGGATCACCTTGGACTTAGTGTGTTCTCCATGCTGTGTTGTTTCTGGCCATTGGGAATAGCTGCTTTCTATTTATCACATGAGGTATTTGTACAATTTTATTCTTCCATTTAACTTTGTATGACAGATAGGCAATGCCCACTTTAATATAGAGATGATAATATGATAAAAATTGGATAGATAAAATTGTTTTATAATACCAAAAGTTATTTGAACATGCTGGTCCATGAGAAAAAAACCTCATAGTTGAACAAACCTTTCATGCCACATGTTCACAAATGTGAGAAATTTTTATGTTTCTATGTACCGTATGAATTTAAATACCTGTATGACCACCAAATCTGGGCAGCTCACAAAATCTTCATAAATATTGATTTACATTGCTAGGTTTACTTCTGATCAAATGTGCACAAGAAAGCACCAAGCAAAATTGTGAACCCTTTGGGAGCTAACCTGTGATATACAAGATCAAAAAATAGCATTTCCAATATGACCTGTTTTTATGTGTTGGGAATAAAACTCTTAGCAGTTCTCAGGTAGAATTGGTCTTAACCCATTTGGGGGATATGAAACAGGGATAGCTGTAGTCATGCTTTAATAACATATGGATCACGTACATGCGTGTTTTGATAATGTATTTTCCATCCTTGTTGATATTTGCATGAATTTGTAATTGACTTATCTTTCCTCTTACACTAAAGTTTTTTGCATTCTAAAATTATTATTCAGTAACTTCTTTATTTTTTTGACTCAATGGATATTATTTCCTTGAATTCTTCATATAATCAAAGTTTAACCTTGTGTCATCAGTGATGGTATCTATTTACTTTGTTTTTGTTCAGTGTCTTGTTCAACTGGCTTTTTCTAAACATCAAGGTCTTCTCCAATGATTCTCACCCTCACATTATGTTCCAACATATAGTATCTAAGTGTTTGCTTCTTTATTAGTTTCCAATGAGCAGTCTAATTTACTTCATCTAATATTGAATGATTTATTCTTTTGCAGTGCAGGATATTTTCCCAGCATCATGATTCAAAGTCATATTTTTTCTTTGTTCAGTCTTTCTCATGGCCCAGCTTTTACAGCCATATCTTACAACCAGCCTTAGTAGTGCATACCTTTGCTGTCAATGTAATACCTTCAATAGTTTGTCTACATTTGTTACAGACTTTTTTCCAAGTAGTAGATACCTCTTTATTTAACAATTGCAGCAACGATCCCTGTAAATTTTTAAGCCTAGAAAGATAAAAACTATTTCTGTTACTGTGTATATTTGTGTTCAGTAGTCTGCTGAAATAATATTTTAAAGCAGCAGTCAATATTTGCATTCTTTTATTTTCAACAAGACATTCTCGAAAACATATATCAAAGTATCACCAGTATATCTGAAGTTGATGTTTTTCCCAGCAATTTTAATTCCATTTTCTGGCTTCTAGTCCATAATTTCTCATGATGTAGTCTGCATATAAATTAAAAGACAGTATGCAGTCTTCATGCATTGTTTTTTTTCCATTTTTGGACCAATGTTTAATTGTTCCATATTCTTTTCTAATTGTTAATTACCAGAAATTTAAAGGCTATTCACAGAATGCTGTGGTCTACAAAGTAAACGCTATTGTATATTCAATAGGTCTTTTTAGAACTCCTTTCCCTTCTTTGCTATCCACTGAATATTAACAGTGTGGTTTCTGATCCCTGCCACTCCTGATTCCTGTTTGGCAATTCTTGTTTTAGGTATTGTTGAAGTGTGGATTGCAAAATTTTGTACATTATCTTACTAGCATGTGAGACAAGTGCAATTGGTTATTACCTCTGAGGTCTTCATGGCATAGGTCCAGGGTATGTGAAGAGCTATCTCACCCCAATGGGACTCGCTTGCCTCACTCGCTCCAGCGGAAGGGGTTTGCTGGACACCCCTTCTGTTAAGGAATTCTGGTTGATGGGGTCAAGGGGAGAGCCTCTTCTGCTGTGGCCCCTGCCCTGTGGAACATTCTGCTACTGGAAGTGAGAACTGTTCCAACTTTTACCCTTCTGGAAGGGCATTGACACCTGGTTTTGCCACTTGGCTTGGAACCCCAGAGGGGCCCTGAACACTGGAAATGGTTGACGAGGTAAGAAGACAGTCTCATCCTAATGCTGTCCATCAGCTTGGTTCTAGTTTTTCATACCAGTTTTTAAACTTTAATTATTTTTCTTTTTACTATTTGTAAACCCACCCAGGTAGGGTGGCATATGAATAAAATAAATAAACAAATAAATAAACAAATAAATAAATAAATGGTATTTTGAGCATCTTTAGCTCTGTCCTTTTTGGTATTGGAATACAAATTGTTTTTTCAGTTTAATTGGCCATTTCTGTATTTTCCATAGATGCTTGCACACTATAAAAAGCATTTTAAGTACATAATTTAAATAAATTCTGCTGTTTTTTGTCATTTTTTGCAAATTTGTGTGAATATTTTCTATTTACTTGAATGCCTGAGTCTACTTCAGGGATGAAATCCTCCAAAAGAACATTCCTATGAAGTACAATCTCTCTTCCATTCTAAGTGCCTTATATGTTGGGCATGTCACTCTAGCCCTTTTACACTCTCTTCCAGGTCCAGTATTTTGCCCTAGTCATGTTAATCTGAATAACCACTTGTTTTACGGTTATACAAATCTTAAAATGTTCTGCTTAGCTATTGAATACATTTTGACCTAAATATTCTCAAAGTTGTCCCAGGGCTCTTCCAATAGAAGATACAACTGTCAGACATCACCAGTTCAAAATGAGAATTCCTTTTACCTTGTCATGTTTACTATTTTGTATCAACTGATCATCCTTTCTCATTCTCTGTAACCTGCATCTGTTTTAAATTGACTGGAACCTTATTTTCATTTCTATTACATGTGAGTCAATCCCTTTTGCTTGTCCTTTTAAAAAATAAATGTATTTTGGACTGGAAAAAATGGAATGGGATGAATGAAATTATCTGTTAAACTGGATTGGCATATACATTTCAATATCATAAGAATGCATGAATTTCAAGAAATATTCATATTAGTCCAGACATATTCGCTTCATTTATTTACAAGGTGGTTCATTAACTTCTGGCTTGGGAAGTAAACCTGGCCTTTGAAGTGTGAAAGATGCAGTATGTAATGTGAACCAGGCCACTGTAATTTCTTCAGCAAACCATAATTCAAATAATGATATGTGAATTCAGACTGTGATTTTTACTTTGATTATACAACTGAAGAATTCCTACTTGGACCAGCTATCCCATTGTCTTCAAAGGTGTTGGATTACAGTTTTCATACTTTTCCAGCAAACATGGAAAGGCTGTTTGGATGTGTTTGAAATAAATAAATAGGAATACAATTATTCACATATAAAATATATTCTTGCCACTTGTTAAGCAATTAGCAATTCCTTCTGCTAATGCCTGTAGAAATTCACTCATGAGGTCATTTAGCCTGTGCAAGCATTTAATGCTTTTTTTATTCTGAATTGCATTCAACCTTGATATTGTTATTTCACTGCAGAATATATTTTCTGTACACTGCAAATAGTACAGTAATGCAGAGAAGCCAATAGAATCACAGAGATACCCTGTGCAGATGGATGAGAATAACAGAGACAATGAAGAATGATCAGTGCTGAAAGACCAAAGACCTTTACAAGGGAATTTCAGAGTTATCTCTACTAGTATCTCCTGCTGAACAAGTTAACTTGCCCTGTGCTGTTGATGGCAGGGAGTTTTCAACTTAACATTCTTGTGCTTGCTGTGACTTTTGTTTATTAAAGTTCTTAGTCTGCTATTGAAAACATTTCATCCTGGAGTGATTTTTAAATTGGCTCATCAGTCATTTTGATGCCAACCATAGTCTCACTATGGTATTTTTTTTTTAAGAAGAAACAGTTGAAATGCAGTTATTGCAGAAATGCCCTTCAGGACAGCAAAGAAAAGATAATTGGTTTTTTTTTTACCTCATCCATATGAAATGCATGTTTCTGGTGGGAGAATTTGCATAAAGCTTGGCTATTTCAGTGTTACAGCATATTCTGGATCAAGATTTTGCTGTCTTTGAATTCCTCAGAAAGGGTTTATTTTAATAACAAAATTTAACATCCACTAACTGAAGCTAGATTACTCATTAATTATATTTTGTATGTATAACTGAAAATATTCTAATCTTAAGATTTATTTTCAGTTTCAGCAGCACTTTGCTCACATCTTTTTTATACAAAAGTCACCCCTCCTTTGTTCAAATTTCACTATCTAATTAGATGAAGCAAATAATTTATTTGCTCTACCAAACCTCCTTCCCCATGCTCTTATGCACCTTGTTTTTTCAATTTGGTGAGCATTATGCAGAGTTTTCTCAAGGATCATATCCCTTGCCAGTACTTAAGAAAGGATTCAACATTTGAGTGTGCGCTTTTTAGGACTAATTTGGTTGTATTGATAAATATGTAGATTCAAACTAATATAAAGTCCAAGGAAGAAAAGAAAGAGAAAAACTCAGAAACAAAACAAAAAGTACAAGAAAAGTAGAAAAGAAAGAAAAAAAACCACAAAGAAATGGCTTCCAAACTTTTTACAGCAGTTATAAGTGCAATTATAAATTTCATCTTTTACTCTAGGCTGTTGTAACAAGACTCTTTTTTTTTCTATAATTTATCCTGTCAAATCATCAAAATTATAAATTATAAATTCACTTCTTTTCTGTTCTATGCAAAAAAGTGTTTAAGTGTTTTCTGGTTACTATAATATATATTAAGAAAGATCACTTTTTTTTGAATCATACTTTTTTTATATCAATGCCAATTTGAGAAAAATGATTTCAGTGGAATGGGATAAAAATGTTAGTTTTTATAATATATAAAAACTAACATATATATTTTTATAATATATAATGTTTAGTTTCTATAGTCCTGTAACTTCAACCAAGTTGCTACTAGGGGAAAAAGAAAGAACCTAATCACAAATTTCTCTAACTTAGCCATAAAGTGCAATCCAAAATATATGTACAATTTCATTCTGTTGAGATAAACTTTTTAAATTTGTAGACATATGTCTACTATACTGCCATCTCTGTTGGCCTTTCTATTGCTATTTGATCACAATAGCGGCCTTTCTGATTCTGAAAATGTGGAATGAAGTTGGTTTTAATAGTAATTGTATCGGAGGGGTAGTAGATAAGAAAAGAGTTAATAAAGAGTTGTATTAGAGAACAGATGCTGGAAGAAACACATTTATAGTCATCCTCGAAAAAGATCAGCTGTTATTGCTTCCAAAGTAGGGATGCAAATCACAGATATTATGCCCCTTGAAAATGTTGGACTTAAAAGCAAACACTTATGTTATTCCATAAAGTACAAGAAATGCAGTTTTTATTGCAGAAAAAACGAGAAAAAACTTTGTGTGTTTGAGACAAAATAATGGCTACTAAAACCCCTACGAAAAATTTCTTCATGCTATTTCCTGTTAAGTGGCTGCCATGTACACACTCACTAATGTAAACTTTATCCATTCTTGCAGACAAACAAAGCCATTGCTAAAGGGGATTTCCACCAAGCAAGCTCCAGTTCACGGAGAGCTCTCTTCTTGGCTGTGCTATCCATCACCATTGGAACAGGCATCTATGTAGGAGTTGCTGTAGCACTCATTGCTTATCTATCCAAAAACAATCACATATGAAATTTGACAAAGTGGACTGCTACAGAAAGCTATAGAGGAATGATATCATACCTTTCAAATATAAATAGTTTTGAGAGTGAGAAGGGCTGTCATAAATTTATACAATCTGAATTCTGAAGAGTAATGTTCTGGATCTTTTTTACTTTTCTGATTGATTTTTAGTATTGGTAAAACTGTTATTGCAAGAAAGCCATGGGCATTTCCAAATATCAAAAGATAGCTTTAGACCTTGTTTGTAATTTGTTTCTGGTCTAAATTAGACTCAACTCCAAATTTGGGGTCATCTGTTAAAAAGCAAGAGACATCTGAAGTTACAAAACTAAAGGTGGAACATCTGAAAATTGTTTTGCTATTCCAGAAAGCTAATTCTGGATTTTGGATGACCAAGAACTAGTAACTGGCTTAGAGCTGATCCATGACTAAAATACAAACAAAGCTGCAGAATCAATGTAATAGGAATAGCAAGGGACTCTCAGTTCTTCTATTCAATCACAATCATTTGGCTACCCCTGAGCCAAATGAAATTCAGTAGGTGCGGTGGCAGATTTTGGTGTTATAAGGAACAGCAGAATGAGAAAGTGAGTGTTCCAGTTATAGTATAAAGGTGTTACATACGTTGCATAAACTGCACTGGAATACACAGAAGCTGTACAACACATAACAGTGATCTTGTGCAACCCTGTTCTTTGACTCAGTGTAGTTTACACTGGAATATTTCGACACGGATGGTTCATAAATGATTTCATTGAACATCTTTGAAGTCAAAGCATCTTGTGCTGGTTGGCCCTGCTCCTATCCCAAAAAAGACTCGCTTATAAAGCATGCTATTCTTTCTGGCAGCATCTCTTTTCCAGAGAGGATTTTTTTCAGCAAATAAATATAAGAAGCTCATCCATAAATGTCATGGCAAGGCATGAACTATCACTGTGAAACTAGCCTACTGGCACAAAAATTTTTTCTTAGCTTACAGACTCACATCTGAGCAAAGCTGGAATATGTTGGAATATGTCTCTTAGTACAAAATATTAATAAGCAAGGTCATATTGTAAAGAATGTATTTAATATTAAAAATGTCTAAAATCATGATATAACATTTCTTCTAATGGTCTTTTGTTCTCTTGAAGCAATCTTTTCGTGTGGCATTTTACAGAATCTTATAAAACCATTCATTGCAATGAGATACAGTATTATCTGTCTTGATTTTATCAACATTATTAATCCAAGGTATTTTCAACATTTAAGGATGTTTAAAATTTATTTACTTTGGGAATTAATATATTTTCTTTAAAACTCCTAAGCCTAGGAGTGAACACTACTATTAGATTGTAGGATTGGGAAAAGCAAAGTGGGCGATTGAGATTTCAAGGAAATCTTGTCCAAATACCAAATCAAGTAAAAGGTAATAATATATTACTAATATATAATATAAATTATTTTCAATATATATTGAAATATATGAAAATAATATAAATTATTTTCAAAATCTGTGCTTTACTAACAACTTGGTTTAATCAATCATAGCTTTTTCCCGCTCTTTTATAAATTGTTTAGCATCAGCTCTTAAACTCAACTAATGGAAATACCTTGGATGGATCTGCCAGTTCATATAGTTATAGATCCTACTGGGGAGGGCTACACAAGGAAATTCAGATAGTAGACCTCTGACTGGTGATGGTAACTTTTGATGCTAATAATACCATGGCTACTGATAGCTATTATACTGTGTTTCTTCAGTGATCGATCATTAAGGAAGAACTGCATTGCTTCTATAGTCACCTTAACAGTAATGTTGCTCCTATACTAGAGGTGGTTTGAAATGTCTAACAGCTGTTGGCTGAGTTATAATTAGAAATTGACATTAGCATATTGTGGAAATAGAATAGAATACAGTAGAATAGAATACTTTATTGGCCAGGTGTGATTGAACACACAAGGAATTTGTCTTGGTGTAAATACTCTCAGTAATACATAAAGAAAAGGTACATTCATTAAGAATCAAGAATCATAATGTACAACACTTAATGATAGTCATAGGATACAATCAACGATCAAATCATACTAGGAAACAATGCTGCTCAGGGATATGTTGAGTTGATCAAATTATAATCATTATTCCCACAACACCATGAAGTAAGATGCCATGTTTGTACATGGAGCTGACAAAGAAAGTGACTTGCCCTCGGACCTAGGCCATATATAAAGTCCATAGAAGAGGTGAATTTTGAAACTTAAAAGTGTCCTGAGAAGAAACATCACTCCTCTCTTTGGCCTGGAATAAAGTTTACTTTTATACTTTGAAGTATTTTGCTGACTGCTCAATAGTTTAAAGATTTCCATCCAACAAACTTAATGATAAAAATGTATTTTCTTTAACATTTATTCATGTGAGAAGGAGAAGGCGACAGCAAATAAATTGGAATAGATGGATTTTCATGCAAACAGAGTTTCTTTTTCCCAAAAATTTTTATTGAATTTTATTAAATTTTATTAAAAACATTGAACACAGTATGACTTTCCTGGCAGTTATTTTGCCATACATACTGCAACATGAAACCATATACAACAGTTGATCTCTTATTTATCTTACATTGCTAAGTTGGTGCTATTAACATATTCATTTCCATTTATATTCATATTTACTGTATATTTTCCTTTTACATTATTTTTCAGTAACTATTTTATCTGCTGTATTTCTTTAGTCTAAATATCTTCTCCCTTTAATCCTACACAATATCAGACTTTTTGTCCCGACCTCTTTTCCTATTCCAGTCACTTGTACATTTTGTTCCAGACTTATGTTTCTTAAAAACATTGTCTTCTCCCTGTTACCATATATCAGTTTTATGAAAGATTTACCAGGAAACGGCATGTTTTTCAAGAAAGCATTTTTAACAGAAACTTTAATATATGTAGTCTGGAAAACATTGTTATGGACACTGAGCCTATGCTTATTTCTTTAAAAATAAATGTATACTAGTTTTATGTCCATGCACACATGTATTAGTTTGCAGTGAAAAATAGCCAGGATTTGAAACATAAATGTTTCTGATCTGCATTTCAATTTTTATAATTTTTAAAAGACATTAAAACTAGAATTTCGTATGTGCTTCATCGAGTAGAAAGGCCTTTGAATGTGACAAATGTGTCAAGCTTAGGAAAATCGGAATCCCAGAACATCTCACCATCCTCATGCAAAACTTATGTACAGGATGGGACTTTTTTTTCTCTAAAGAAGCATCAATAACCTGTGCTGTGTTGATGGCACTATTCTGATAGTGGAAAATGTAAATACAAGCTTTAGTAAGGAAAATCAAGGACCATAGTAAAAAAAAAAGGGGGGAGGACTACCGTTAAATATAACAAGCAACCAAGAATAGATACAGCAGGAGTTCCCAATCCTGGGGCTGTGGCCCACTACTGGCCCATGGCCTGTTGGGAATTGGGCCGTTGAAGCAGTGGCTTGGACTGCAAAGCTTCATTTGTACATGCATAGGATTTAAGTTGCATGCGCGAAACCCTCCCCTCAATGTTGCCAAAGCCGCTGCTGCCAGTCCGCAGAACCAAAAAGGTTGGGGATCCCTCAGCTACAACAACCAGCCTTAAGACTGACAAGTTGTGAATTGATTCTGTCTTTTAGAATTAACTTTCAACATTAAAGGAACCAGTTGTCCAATACTTAGTAGGATAGCAGTGAAGGCCTTGGAAAACATATTCTGATGCCATGATACGTCTATATCTACGAAAATCAGAATTGTGTAGGCAGTTGTTTTTCCTATGACTTTCTATGGACTTCTAGGAGGCAGGATAAAAAGAGAATTGAAACTTTTGACATTTGGTGTTGGAAAAGACTCTTAAAAACACTACAAGAAAACAAAAATCGGATCATACAACAAATCATTCAGAGTTCTCATTTGAGGTACAAATGACCAGTCTCAAATGTTATATATTGGGCACGTAATTGGAAGATCTAAAGGTTGTGAGTAGATCATTCTGGAAAACTTATATGGTTTTTAAAAGTCAATACCAATTTGGTGGCGCATAATCAAAATGTGAAAAATAATTTCTAAGGTCAACATAAAAGTTCCATTAAAAAAAGAAATTAAAATACATTTTGAAGACATCACAATGGGCACCAACACTATAAAATAAAATACCAAACACATTTGGAAAGATATATAATGTATCATCAGAAAACAAGTGCTCTGTAATGTTCACTTTTAAAGCTAACTTTTTCAGGATAAGAAATACAGGCCCTGAATTAATCAGCTACAGATATCACTGATTTATGGTATTAAGGCCCGGAAGGCTTTTTTGCAAGTCAGGCAGAGTACAAGAACTATTTATCAGATGGGAAGTTGTCCTAAATCAGAAGCAGTCCTGAATGATGACATAAAGAATACAAAGGTACTTTCTGTGCAGGACAATACATGGAACATGTAGTGATTCAATATAAATATAAGCAAAAGGAACCATTTATGAGTTTGGATAGTTACAGAAAGATCAGACAATCCTCCCCTCCTTCAGCAATTAAATTTAAAATAAAATTGTATTCTCTCCAATATTGTCTTGTCTGGTGGGGATTTACAACTATACTTTTAACCTGTACCTGGCATATCTGATGCCCACATTATCATGCATTTCTTCCATTCCTGGTACAATTTGTGTTGTTCCCATAGTCAACCTCTACTTTGCCCCAGTGATAAAACTGATAACATTTTTACAGTTTTAATACAAAAAAATCAACTCATGGATTCTTCTGGTGGCCCATTTCATCCACCATTCCCTATCAATTTAATCAAAGATTCTGTACATCCTCAAACCAATAAGTGGAGCAAGGGAACATCTGCAATAGGCAACATAATGTGTCATAAAACCAGTAGAAAATAGAACCATGGAAACATCCCTATCAGCAGAAACAGAAATGGAGCCTAGACCAGCAGTCATCAATTGGTGGGCCTTGGCCCACTGAGAAAATTTTGGTGGGCTCCAGAAAAATCTCACCCCCAGAGCACCCCCCCAAAGCAATTAATCCAGGCTGTGCAGAAACACAAGGCTGCATTGCCCACATGGTCCGTGGGAACCTTCCCCACCCACTCACTCCTTGCCCAGCAAACTTGCCTGCTAAATTGCTATTTTTCCTTTTTCTGATCATCAACTTCTGCTGTGCCAGGAGATTTAGATTAGCTAGGAAGCAGGAAATGGTTGCATTTCTTGCTTTCTAGCTAGTCTTTAGNTGAGCAACTCAACCTACCTGCCTGCTTTGCCTGATTTTGGGTAAAAGTTGCTCTTTTTTTAATAAAAAATTCAATATTTATATATTTATATTTACATACAAGCAATGCCTAGTCAGTCACATGACCACCAAGCCACACCTACAAATTAGGCCACACCCACAGAACCAGTTAGTGGTCCCTGAGATTTAAAATTATGAGTTTGGTGGTCCCTGAGGTCCAAAAGGTTGGCGACCCCTGGCCTAGACTATGAAAATCTCTTTCCTGTTTATTTATCCCAGTAGCAGATTTTTTAAAAAAAGATTAGTTTAACACTCTTTCAAAAAAAAATGTTAATTATGTTTAAAAAGAAGGCTAGTTCTTGTCTAGAATACTAGTAAATCCATGTATATAGGGAGAGTGCATAATGTTTGATCAGAATTACCCAGGCAACTGAGCATATATATATCCCAGTCACTCACTGTGTCATTGCCCAAATAGTTAATGAAGCATTGCAGATTGTTCACCCAGCAAGACTTGTATTGGAAGAAGATGGAAAATGCTATATATTTTGAAACTGGAATACATAAGTACAAGTTTCTTCTGCAATTGAAGATGATTTGATAAGTATGTATCCCCTATGTACGGTTAGTGAATATCTTTATGCTGCAATTGGGAGAACCTGAGGATGAGCTCCGATGCAGGTTTGCAGAGAATGAGACATCGACGCTTTGAGTGCCTAAGTAGGATCCCTGCAGGTAATATACAAGCTATTTTAGGCATCCAATCATGTTTGGAACAATGTAACAGAAATCAGGATAGGCTCTATCAGTTCAGCAATGGCTGGATATTGTTTGGGTGCTCTAAGTCAGAGTTTTTCAAACTGAGAACTTGAAGGTGTTCTGTGAGAAGGGGGAAAATTCATTCAAATGTAGTTTTTTGGGGAGGGGACTGCCTTCTAATTAGTCTTGACTCCTGATATTTAGACAAGTCCTTGCAGGTTTTTTTTGGCAGGTTTTTAAAAGAAACTATTGCCTCCTTCCTAGGGCTGAAAGAAAACAACTGGCCCAAGATCACCCAGCTGTTTTGCACTTAAGGCAGGACTAGGACTCACAGTCTGCTAGTTTCTCCCCTAATGTCTTTATTACATCAAACTGACTATCCCAAATAGAGCTAGTCTTTAAAAAAGCATTATTCTGCCAGAAAAAAAAAATATTTGGCATTTTGTGGCAATTATTTCCAACTGGAAATATGTCTATAAAATTTTGTCTATAAAATTTTGAAGTCTATAAAATTTTGAAGTTTGAAAGCCTTTGCTCTAAGCAGGTGGGGTGGCAGTGGAGGAATACTTTAAGAAGTCCAAATATAAAAGAGTATTTCTTTTTTAGATGTGGAGAAGGTACTCATTAAGCTTTCATGTAAAGTTTCTGTAGTAGCATCATAGGAATTTTGTCCCTTTGGGGAAAAAAGTCACCTTTGGAGATATTAAGCTGAAACATTTAGTAAGATTGAGTAACACCCACAATTTATCCTCCCTTTGACCATGTTTAAAGAAACATTTTTAAAAGTTACTTGGTCTTTCTTGCAAAACTTCCTTGGTCCAATGAAAATAGGAAAATGAAAGAAATACTAAAAATATATTGTGTTCTGGATTTTTTTTTAAATGGTACATGCTGCAGCTCTTGAGTTTGCAGACTCTGTGTTGCAAACACGTTACTCCCATGCTCAGGCTGTCTGGACAGCCACAACGGAAGTCTATCAACTCTTCATTTCAGCACATTTGTTAATTTTGTATTGATTGATGGCTACTATATTGAACAAAGAACTCCTCCAAAAATTTATTGTTGCAAAATTGGCACTAATTTATCCCTATTTGTAGATGCATATGTTAACTAGATAGTTGAAATAAAAAGACTTGACTGTCTAGCCAACAATTTGGGACACCTCCCCCTTTATATTCCTGCTGCTTTTCCTTTCCCTTTTTTGTGGGCAACAGTGACAACAATGTTAGTTACTTCTATGAAGTCTCACAGTCACCCTGGTCACCACGTGTCTGGACTCTTATAATGCGCTTTATGTGGGGCTGCCCTTGACGAGTATTTGGAAGCTTCAGTTTCGCGCAAGCCTAGACTTGCATATGTGTCACTTCTTCTGTGGGAGCTGCATTGGCTACCAATTTGCTTCTGGGCACAATTCTTGGTGCTAGTTACATAGCTTGGGGCCAGGTTATTTGAAGGAATGCCTCTTCCACATTACATCCATCCAATCCACCAGGATGAGAAGGCAGAGCATGTTCCCAGTTGTATTGATTAGGTGTTATATGTGGAAATAACATATGTATTGCAAATTATACCTAAGAAAATATAGAACAAAAGGGACTCCATTTTTGTTCAAGATGTGACCTTTTTACAATGATTATTGGTTATATAACTGTATCTAACAAATGTGTACTGTTTTGTGACTTGTTATGTTATAAAGTAAATGTCAGGTTTTTGGCTGGAACACGGGGGTTTGTATTTTAGCTTGAGAATTAATGTAAGAGATGCTAGGGTCATTCTGACCTGAACGGAACTGGTTAATGATCTATTGTGTTCAGAAGAACATAATAGAAAGATGCCATGAGAACAACGGTAGTTTCCAAAGAAAAGGAAATAGGTGGTTTTGCAAAGGGAATTTTTTACTTAATAATAAAGCTCTTTCATATTATTCACATGTCTCCAGCTGTATTTTGTGATTACTCTCACATTAAGGATAGACACTTGGTGAGAATACAATGAGAGCCCCTTCTTTATGGAACATCATTTCTTTTGAGGTATGCTGCCCCCCCCCCATCCTGTTGCCTTTCTGAAAGATCCTAAAAACACGGTTTTGTCAGTGGGCCTAGGAACCACAAATGGAGAGGAAACCTCCAAGCGGCTGATTTGATTGTGTTATTGCTGCCATGGAGAGGGCAGATTTCTTAAAATGAATCTTATTATGTGATGGATTTTATAAATTTTGTAAACCGCCCAGAGTCACCTATATAAATTTCTTTAATAAATAAGTAATTTGTGTGTAAGCTTTTTGGGATGTAGTAAAACTCACTTCTGAGTAATTGTGCATATGTTATGACTAAAATTAAGTTTGGTAAGTTACCTTTTAATTACTGTAATACCACCAAGCTACAATTCTTCAATTATTTAACTTGGAATGACCTTCTGTGAAACACAACGGACTCTGCTTTTGAAGAGGACTGCACTATAAAATCTCTTTCCAACACATTTTGATGATTTTTTTTTTCATTTTTCCACTGCTTTCTGTATAAATACTTTTTTCACAAACTAGTCCTCTTTATCATGGTATTTTTATTTTAAACATAACCTTCATTTCAGCATATGCTGTATTTGTTCTTGACAAGTCCTCTCAGTCTTAGAATAGAAGGAATAAAAATAGTTTGTCTAAGAAGCCAAAAGCAGGCCAAATTTAACATTTTGACTGGGACACTGTGTGGTCACAGGCTATTCCAGGAAGCACTTGGGAAGAAGCATCTAGGAAAAGTCTAATTGCTGTAAGCATTTTTAAGGTTTGAAAAAGTGAGGGAAAAAACCCTCAGCCATATCAGGAAACAGCAATAACACCCCAATTTGCTCTCAAGTACAATAAGGGAGTGCCTTGAATATTTTTTGGCAACACTTTTTTTTATTAGTTTGACAACTTCACACAATTCATCAGCCTAAAATCACGGGTGTCAAACTCGAGGCATCACATCATCATGTGACATATTGCGATGTTTTTTCCCCTTGTGGAGCTGGGGTGGGTGTGGCCTGCACGTGAAGCATCCGGCCCACAGAATGCCAGTTTGACAACCCTGCTTTGTGTATGAAGGGTTTGCTTGATGAGTAATGTTAAGCTGATGAATAATCCAATGTCTCTATAAAACATGAAATAGCATTATTATGACAATTAGCATTGACATAGCCCACTCTTCTAACAATCACAAAAGCCCTATATTTTACCTTCCAAAATCTGAATCCTGGATAAGTCAGCAGGAATAACCAAACACCACACAAAAAAACCAAATACCACACAAATACTGCAAAATCTAAGAAGAATGTAATGTCAAAGACACAACACAGGAATATTTTATTAATTTATTTATTCATATCACATATATGATTTTGAAATGAAATGAGATAGGTGATAGTTTGATAGGTTGCAATGAGCCTCCCAGAACATTTTGTTCTTTGCCTGCTGAAGAGTATTTCAAAAGAAAGATAAGCTACAAGTGGACAGTTTTTACAATGTGGACAGTTTTCCTCCTGGCATTTGTGTAGATTGTCACAATTATTTAAGGCTGCCCAACGGATGCAAAAAGGACACAAGGAAGAGAAAAATTTACATCCGTTGTTATCCGCTCTCAGAAGGGGCAAAAATTTGCATAATTGAAGCGGATAACATGGACGCAGGGAGGACGCGGGGATGCAAGCGGATGCGGAACGGAAGACCAGCATGATGCATCTGCTAGGCTTCCGGGGGGCCTCAGAAAAGAGCAGGACGCAGACGATGAAAAAACGGATGAGAGCGGATGAAGCGGATGACAGCAGAAGCCTAGCGGAAATGCACAGGAAGCAGAACGGATATCCACGTTAATTGGATATGCGGGGGGTATGCATTAGCGCAAGCCCCCCGGATATAAGGGAAGCAGCTCGCACGTGGCCAGCATTTGGAGGAAAGACCTGCTGCTCTGGATACCTCGAGTTCTTGCCTGCATGTCTGCCTTCCAGCCCTTTCATCTGCCAGCCTGCTAACAGCCTGAGCACCTTGCCAGCCTGCCTCCCAGCCTCCTGGGACAGCCACCCTTCCAGCCTGCCTCCCAGCCTGCCTACCCAGCCTGCTCCAGCCTCCTGGGCAGCTCCCTGCCAGCCTTGCTGGCAGCCTGCCTTCCAGGCCTCCCTTCCAGCCTTGCTGCCAGCCTGCCTTCCAGCCTCCCTTGCCAGAGCCTCCTGGGCAGCCCCCTTCCAGCCTTGCTGGCAGCCTGCCTTCCAGCTCCCTGCCAGCCAGTTTGTTCTGCCAGCCTTGGTGCCTGCCTTTTCCTGCCAGCCTTCCTGCCACTTCTTCCTAACAGGCCTCCTCGCCCAGCCTTGGTGCAAGCCTTCTGCCAGCCTTGGTGCCTGCCAGCCATCCTGCAAGCCTTTCCTCCAGCCAGCAATGCCCACAACCAGGGAAGAAGCAAGAAAGCGAAGCCTCAGCAACCTGCGCCATCCCTGGCACGAGGGACAGGCGCCACCCTCCCGCCCCCTGTAGCCCTGATCATCTTCTGGCTGGGCTTCGCTGCTTGGCTCACTATTCTATTGCTGGCAGCTTCTGCTGTAGCTGCTCCTGGCAGTGGTGCTTCTGCTGCGTACTCTGCTGAAGCTGCTCCTGGTCCTGCTGCGTCCGCTGGTCCTGCTCGCTCCGTGCTCCTGGTCCTGCTCGTGCTCCTGGTCTTGTGACCCTGCTGCTGGTGCTTACTCTGCTGCTGTGATCCTGGTCCTGCTGCTGCTGTGCGTGTGATTATGATCCTGCTTGGTGATTATGCTGATGCTATGATGATGCTGATGCTGATTATGATCCTGCTGGTGATGCTGCTGCTGCTGTTGGTGTGGAGGAGCAGCCCCCTACAACCTGGAAGCCCCTCTGATTGAGGCCCACCTGGTCTGCCAAAGGGGAAGAGGCGTATGCAACACGGGAGAGGAGGCAATACTCCATTGAGGAGGAACACGAGGATGATGGTGCTGGAGTGGCTGAGAGAGAACGACTATCTGTGGTGGAAGGGACACCGCTTACAGGGACACCAAGGAAGCAGGCTGCTTTGGAGAGAGAGGGCGGAGAGTCTGGGCTACACATCGATGTGGCTCCTCGGCTGGTGAAGCACATGCACACCTGGTAGGGAAGCTGCACCTAAAAAAATCTGGCCAGGCCGGTTAAGCTGACGGAGAGAGAAGAACTATGTCATGGCCAAGTTTAGCTTCCTGGAGGGTGAGGTCCGCCACGAGGAGCACCAGGAGCCCATCTGTCTACCCTCTCTCTCGCCAGCCTGCTGTGACCCAGTCCTCTTCCAGCCGAGAGTCAGTCTCCTGTCTCCAGCCAGGTTTCTGTGGAGCGTGCCACGGCGGGAAACCCCCGGCGGGGAAAGCGTTGGTGGAGAGCGATGAGGACTCCCTGGTGCAGTGGGAGAAAGGAGCCATCGAGTCCAAGTTGCCGAAGCGCATTCCACCCACACCTCCGTCTCACAGTAAGGCAGAGAGCCAGACGCAGGAGGGGCAGAGCCACAAGGTCCTGGTGGAGATCAGGGATACCATCCGCACGCATAGGTCTCCTCTCTCAGCTGGTCCCCATCGAATTCCTCCTCCTCAACCGCAAGCCCTTCCTCAATTACGTCAACCAACCCTCAAGGAAGATGCGCGGATCCCCAGTACAGGTGGTAAGGAGAGGATCATCAGCTGCTTAACAACCTCCAGACCACAGGCACCTGCTCCCACCCATCCAGGTCTGCTCCTCCACCCAGGTGATGTCCTCCCATACCAAGGCTTCCCACAGCCCCTCATCTCCAGGGCTACAGCTACCCGGAGGTCCAGCAGCACAGACAGCAGCCCTTCCACATACAGGCACAGCATCGGCGACACCATTGCCACCGGTTCCATGATGCCACCATGCCAACCATGACAATGCCACCACACAGCGATGCCAGCCACTCAATGATGCCACCCACAGCCAATCCTCACCCCGCTGCAGAGCAGACAGCCCCACATACCACTACTCCTTCCCATCCGCACAGCCAAGCCGCCTACAGTAACATCTTGTCCTCAGTACTGGGCTGGACACCCCATGGCATGGAGAAGGACTCTCACATCGCGGGCTAGAGCCAGCTCTTCCGAAGCACCTTTCTCGGTCAACACAGCCGATCGCCTGTTGTCCCATCAGGGCCCAGGCACTCCAGCACCACCTCAGGACCAGCACTGCCAGCAGGCAGCACCCACTCTTCCACAGCCATATGCACCTTAACATGAACGGCAACCATGCATAAGAACCAAAGGAGGATCCCCTAACCTTAGACTGGGCAACACCTGTGACCGGAGTGCGGACTATGGCTTGCCTGTATGTGGAGCTTATATTTGGAAACTTGACTATGGCGTCATGGTTTATTTTACAGCTTGTTAATTTATGGAATAAAGTTATATCTTTGTTCTCAACAGCAACTTGCTTCATTAATTTTTTTTCTATAAACGTAGAGTCTGGGTGGAACAAAGCTTTTGCTGAGAAATGGTTTTAGCCTCTTTGCTCTTTGGGAATAGGTTAAGATAGCAGTGGGATGGAAGGTGAATACTGTGGATTGGGAGGGTACTGGGATGGCAGGGATACCTGTGGGATGGGTTAAGATAGCTGCTGTGGGATGGGTCAAGTCATTAGGATGGTGGGGGTGAGTAACTGATAGACGTGCCGTAAGAGTGTGATAGTGATACTGTGGAAGGAGGACTACACCTCAAGGTAGGGTAAGCATACTGTGGGACTGTGTAAGATGTGTGACTGCCAGGGATTTGCTGTTAGAACTGTGGGAGGACCGGTATATTTGGGAGACCTCTGCACTGCTGCTGATTCCACCTCCAATGCCACCTAGCCTCTACATACAATGTAAGCATTTGGATCACACATGAAAATTGACAAAACACAACTTCTTTATTAAAAAGTGCCCATGTTCAATTGTAGGCCAACAAACATACATGGCCCAATCTCATCCTATGTGATGAGACAGGTCTGAAGGAGAGCATCTTGTAAGCATCTACCATCCTTGTCTTGCCCACTAACCGCTCCTCAGCAATGGGGAGTTGCACCAGTGTTTCAGGGAGGTTGGCGCTGCTTCTTCGCGCTCACTAGGCCTACTGTTGGGCGCCTTGCACACCTCGTATGTGTCTATCAGGTTCCTCTTAGCGCTCCATTCCCCAAGCTCCAGTGTCCCCAATTGCGCTGCTGGAGGTCCACGAGCCTTTCTGGAAGAACCAGGAGTAGACCGGTAGTGGCATGAAGATACGTGCCAGCGAGCAAGCAAACTTCCACCATCCTCTCATTGGTCTCTGGGACGATGCTCGCAATGTGTGGCTTAGAAGTACCTGGAACCTGTTGGCCCGCGATGCCAAACGACATTCTCCACCACCCGCCATTGCCCTGGAAACCTTAGCTTAAGTTAAAGATCTCTTCAACAGTGAGGTCATTATGGGAGTGTAGGGCTTACATGAGGTAGGCATTGTAAGGGAGAAGCGACGTCACCCCACACGATGAAGTAGGGCACATCTTGTGTTGTCCGTTGGGCAGGGGTCTGGAATCTGGGAAGCCACCATGAGGTTCGCTATCCAGCCCTTGCCTGAGGTTGCACTGGCGTTGTAATACCTGGGCATTCTGAAGATGAGCCGTTGCGCTGAAGCATCGCATGTACAATATGAATCTTGTAGTCCGAACGCATCAACGCATGGCGAAGAGGATGATGTGAAGAAGCCTTGGAGTTGTGAGTCAGTGAACCCTGAGTTGGCGTGGACTTTGCAGGCCACGTGCTTGCCATCTATGCCTCCAACGGTGTGGGGGAATGTTCCACTCTGATACCACTGCTCTGCAACATTCTTCCACTCACTTCTTCAGTTCCCGTGGAGGGGTACTGGAGGGAGCTCCATCCTTGTATTCTTCGATGATGGCCTGCCACCACTTCTCTGACACACAAGCTTATGGTTTGTGTGGCACCCTCCAGCCGTTGCGCATAGCTCCTGTAGGTGGTCCCCTGAGGTCCAGGGTGGGCCCAGCAGAGTGAGTGTGCACCTGAGGCCAGGTTCCAGGCTGTAGGAAGATTGGTGTTTGTCTGTTTCAGTCAGACCTGGGTGCTGACAGAGCGCTGCACACAAGTTCATACAAACATCCTGGACTGGACGGCTATGTAAAATGGTCCGAAGAAGTTCATGGAGACGCCGAGGGTCTTTCGCTCCTCCGTAGCTCCCACCATCAGCTGTCATAAAGGTACCGTACTGTGCTCTTCTGGCCCTCAAACCATCTTTGGAGCCAGACTTTTTTGGGTCCCTCCTTTTCTTCTGTAGTACTGCTCACAGAGACTGTTAGATGGTTTCGCAGTGTTGCAGAAGGATGTTGGCTGCCGAAAGGATTTTGTCGCAATCCACGTGGGACTGACTGGATGCTGTGGAATAGCAAGAGTCAGATGAAAGCTGCAGAGGTCTGCACAGCTGGGCTGCTGGGCTGAAAGTGAGATGCAGACGAGTTGCTCCCCCTTTTTATAGGCAGTATAGGTGTCCCTTGCATCCTCTAGGCATTCCTCTAGGCATCCTCTAGGCATCCTCTAGGCATCCTTAATATCCGAGATAGGTCCCCTCTGCGAACGTTTTTTTCCATTTTAAACACTTTTTTCCGTGTTGCATCCGCTAGGCATCCGTTCTGTATCCGTTCTGCATCCGTTCCGCTTCCTCCCTGCGTCCGGGCGGATGGAGTTGCGCAAATGCGCAGCGCACACCTGTGCGGATATAAGCGCGATGCGTAGCGGATGCGTAGTGGATGTAGAACGGACAAATTGGATACATTTTCCGCGCAAAAGTTTTGAGCAGCCCAAAACTTTTGGAGCGGATGAACATTCAATAAACGGATGCTGGATGGATAGAGAGGAAGCAAAACGGAGGCAGTGAGTACATCGCGTTTTCGAACGGATGGCAAGCTTTTTTGTCTGTTTTACATCCTCTTTGCATCCGTTGGTGCAGTGTGACCGGCCTTTATTTAGCACATGGCACTGTTTACTTTAGCCAGGAGACTACAGTGTGAGTACAAAGTAGCGAAGGTTGTCACAGTGGTTAACTTTGTCTCAAGCTGGGAAATTCAGGCCAGTTAGGTCTTGAAAAGAAGTATTTCAGATAAATAAAGAAAACATTCCAAAATATTTTGATAGCAAACTCATTTTTTTATTCCCAGGAAATTATATGGTTGTACCTGTGACTTCAGCAGGACTTTAGCATGACTTGAAAGAGACTTGATTTTATGGCAGAGACTCAAAACTTTATTAAATCTTCTTGCACTGCACATCTGGTACATGGTAATTATAGAGCCACCTACAAAAGCAGCTTTCTCAATATTGAAATTGGGGCTGACTCATCTCTACTTTAGGATGCTGTAATGTTATATAAATCAGGGTGGGATTCTACCAGTTGCAACCTATTTGCTAGAACCGGTGTTTAACATTCTAAGCAGTTCGGAGAACAGTTGTTAGAAGAAATTACTGGCCTAATCTGTAAGGAAGGCAGGAAGGAAACATTCTGGTGTTGCTTACAGAAACTGCCTCTCCGTTAACCCTTATTACATTCTTGCAGGACTAGACTTCCTGTCCAGGAACATCTCTGGAGTTTTTTTCCTGGTACTTGCTTGTGTGGGAGTGACCATTCAAAGGTACAATGGCACTGAAAAAAGTGACTTATGACTGTTTTTCACACTTACAACTGTTGCACATCCCACAGGCGAGGAGATGGTGCCCGATGTGAGTGATATTGAATTGGCCACGCCCACCAACTAAGCCATGCCCACAGAATCAGTTGTTTAAAAATTTGAATCCCACCCCTGTATAAAATGGTAAGTTACCGTGTTAAAAAATATTGAGTTGTCATGAGAAAACAACAATCCAGCAACAACAGATAACAGAATAACATAGTTGGGAGGTCTTCTAATCCAGCCCCTACTCAAGCATGAGACCTCTACTAGTGGTTCCAAGTGGGCAGTACTGCCCCTGGGGGTGGTGGGATGACTTAGGGGGTGCTAAGAGGCAAGGGGGTGGCAGGGAGTGCTGGAGATGGCGCCCCTTGCCAGGCGCCAATTTAACTTCCCCCCCCACCCCATTTGCCTGGCTTACTGGTGGCCGAAAGGAAGGCGAGCCAGAGCTGACCTGTTGCCACTTGGTCCCATCTGGATTATCTTGCAGCTGCTGGCCTTGCCTACAAGGGGCGCGGGGAGGGGGAGAGACCAGGGAGCACAATGCTATGCCTCCCACATCGCCCCTTGCTGCCCCTTCCCTCTGCTGCTGCCAGCTTGTGTGGCTTTGGCTAAATGCGGGCTACCGCTGTGAGAAAGGGCGTTGGTACTTATCTGACACGCCCGTTCTCTTTGAAGCTGTGAAGAGCATTCAGGAGTGGGAGGTGCTTCAGTCTCTGCCATTTCATAGGCTGAGCTTGAATTTGTGGAATGCTCCTCCTCCTACACATGACTCCTCCTCAGTGTCTCCAGTTTTGGCGAACGATGAGAGAAATAAACGCCCTCATCCTCATGCCCTAAACATTCATTGGCCAAAACAGGACCCCACCAGATGGAAAAGGGTGGGGCTGCGGATGCTCTTCACAGCTCAAAGAGAATGGGCGTGTCAGGTAAGTTCCAATGACCTTTCCCCTATGTAGCTGTTCAGAACATCCAGTAGTGGGACATACCAAAGCCTGGCCTGTCCTATGGGAAGGAACCCGTCTGATCTGGAATCTTTCCTTGGTCCCTGTGTACCCGTTGCAGAACTCTTCTGTCAAAGGAAGCCTCAGTGAGGCAAACACATCATTTTATAATGTCTAATGAATGGTGAGGGGAAGCCCGAGTCGCTGCTCGACAAATTTCAGTTATGGTGCCTGTGTGGCCCATGCTGCTGATGTTGCGGCGCTCCTTGTTGAATGAGCTGTTATGCCCTAGGCAACCTGCAGGGATTGAACCTGATATGTTTTTTGCTATTGCAGCCCGTAACCAACCGCCTATCATAGATGGTGAGACCTTGTACCCTGAGTGTTGGCTGAAAAGACACAAATAAAAGCCTCCGATTTCCTGAAAGCCGCTGTACGATTGATATAAAATTCACAGTGCACACCTCACATCAAGCCTATGCCATTGGTCTTTCCATCCCTTGTGATGGTCTGGGGAAAAAATTTGGAAGGATAAGTTATTGCGCCTATGAAAGGCCAAATTGATTTTGGGTAATAAATGTGGAATCACGACAAGGACCACCCGATCTGCATGGAAACACACAGAGATCTTGTCTGATAGACAAGGCTGCGATCTCTGAGATACGATGAGCAGAGGTGATCGCTACAAGGAAAACTACTTTGTACGTCAGAAGTGGAGACTTGATGGTTTCAAAGTTCGAAGGGTCCCTTAGTGAGAGCCACAAGACCTTGTTTAAGGTCCCAGGTGGGATAACAGTGCACCGCTGGAGGGCATAAATTGGTGGCTCCACGCAGGAAGGACGTATGCATGGATGATGGGAAAGAGAACTTAGGCCCTTCACAAGTGATAACTGATGCCAAAGCCATCACCTGCCTTTTCAACATATTAGGTGACAACCCCTTATCAAGTCCCTTTTGTAAAAACTCTTAGAATCTGAGCCACAGAAGAAGAAGTAGGATTGATTTGAAACTTGTACACCATTTGCAGAAAATGGACATGTGGCGTTTGAGATGTGTATTGTTGAGGGGCATACTGGCGGCTAGGATAGTGATGATAACTCTGTTTGAGGAGCTTTTTGCTCTTCAAAACCACTCTGCTCAACCTCCAGACAGTCAATTGTAACCATTGAAGTTCCGGATGTTGAAGGGGCCCCTGAATTAATGAGATTTTGTTCTGATGGGATTCTCCAACCGAGAGACTGTGGAGGTTCTGCAAACCATGGCCGTCTGGGCCAGTAAGGTGCTACTAGAAGTAGTTCGTCCTCTCGTCTAGTAATTTCTGTGTGACCTTGGGAACCAGTGGAAGCAGAGGGAATCATACAGAGCCCGGAGGCCAACGACTGCGAAGCGAGTTGAAGTTCTCCGCCCCTTGGGATGGGTACCTGGAATAAAATCTCGGGGCTGAGTGTTGAGAGGGGAAGCAAACAGGTCCACCACCGCTGACCAAATGTCCATGCCGCTTCTTGAAACAGGGAGGATGGAGACACCACTCTGATTGATCTCATGGTGGCCCTGCTTCACCAGTCTGCCTGTGTATTGGACAGACCCGAGATGTGTTCTGCTTATGGAAAGTAGGTTGTTCTCCGCCCAGTGCACAGGTGCTCCGCTCCGCATGAGCTGTTTCAATTGTGTGCCCCCTTGTTTGTTTATGTGAGCTTTGACTGTTACATTGTCTGTCAGAATCAGTATGTGCTGACCACGTACCTGGGGAAGGAAGTTGCGGAGAGCCAGGTTGACTGCACGGAGCTCCAGCAGTTTATGCTGCATGACTGTTTCTTTGTCGGACCATTGGCCTTGGGTGTGAGCGGCTGGCGTGAGCTCCCCATCCAAACAGACTGCATTTTGGTGATGGTGAGCCTTTGTGGCTCCTTGAAGAGACAGCCTCTGTTAATAACTGGTTTGGACCAACCAGAGGAGAGAAATGAGAACTTGACTGGAATCCTGAACTTTGTGTTTGGAGTTCTTTGGCTGGAGTGCTGGTATGTAGTAGGAACCACTGGAGGGATCTAGTGTGGAGGCAGGCCCAAGGGATAATAGAAATACATGAGATCATTTTGGCCTAACAATTTTGATAAATCAACTAGGGTCACCCTCTAAGAAACCTGATCTCCTGAACTAATTTTTGAATGCTATTTAGTCTATCTGGTGACAAGATAAATCTGCCTTCCACCATATCTATGACTGCCCCTAAATGGATTATCCAAGTCGTTGGTGTTAATTGACTCTTCTTCCAATTGATCAAGAAACCATGCTCTTGTAGGATTGTAATGTGTAGTGAGTGTCTTTGACTGCTTGATGGGCGGAAGGAGATAAATCAAGATATCGTCAAGATAACACTGGAGGTGTACTGGAGTGTCCCTGAGGTGGGCAGCTAATGCTGCGAGGACCTGGAGGCAGAAGCTAGTCTGAAAGGAAGGGCCACGTATTCGAAATGTTGGTTATTGTAACAAAATCTCAGAAATTTGTAGTGGGAAGGCTTGAATAGCAATATGCAGGTACGCCTCCATCAGATCTATGGATGTGAAGACGTCCCCTTTCCTGATGCCCGCGTAACATTGATTGGAGGGTATGCATTTTAAACTTGCGATATACTAAGAAACGGTTGAGATGTTTCAAGTCTAATATCGCTCTCCACACCCCTGAACTCTTAGCACAATGAAAAGAAGTGAATAAAAACCTTGCCTCGCTGATTGGTAGCTACTGGTTGGATGGCTCATATATCCAGAAGATGTTGGATAGCGGAATCCATGAGATTACACTTAATCGGGTCCCTGGAAGGAGGACATGACATGAGAAATCTGGAGGAGTGGACTGAAACTCCAACCGCAGGCCGAATCTAACTGTATCTCTGACCAAGAATCAGAGGTAGAGGAGTCCATTGGTCAGCAAATAATTTAAGGCGTCCGCCAATGGGGATTGGTCGGTCCCGGGAGTTATCTTGTGTCATCGAAAAGGCCTGTTTTCCTGCTCCTCAAAAGGGTCTTTTGATTGCCACCCCTTCTACTACTGTCCACTGAGTTGGACCTATCTAGCTGCTGTCCTGGTCTGAATGCAGGGGGTCTCTAGAATCTGGAAGAGAGGGATCCTGATAAAAGGGTCGAAAGGATTCCCCTCTGAAAGGACTGGGGGTTTCTAGTGTCTGACTTCCGAACAGGGAAGGGAGAAATTTTCTTCTTGTTGCGGGTTTCAATCAGTAGTGGATCCAGGGAAGGACCAAACAATCTGTTTCCCACAATGGGGGATGAGGCTAGCTTGAATTTGTGTTTGAAGTCAGCTTGTCAGTGTCTTAACCAGAGCCGATGCACTGACATGTGAGGTAATGGCCCTTGCTGAAAATTTGACTGCATGATAAGGTAGCATTGGCTGAGAATTCAGCCGCAGCAGTAGTTTGGCGATATCCTGGTGCGTCCTGAGGTTGGAAGTATCGGAATATTAAGTGAACAACCACAAGTAATCTGAAATCCAATTTTAGCCAGATTGTGAATGCCTTCAACAGCTCCCTGCAGAGGCAGACACAGGCCTGGGTGCTTGTTGTTGTTCCACTGAGAATTAGGCTGTGAGGGTTAAGCCAAACATTTTTTTTAAAGAACGAAGTAAATAGCCTGAGTGCAAGTAGCCAAAAATGAGGGTACAATCGCTCTCAGAATCCTGGAGGGATTCTGCTGCTCTGAGCAGAAATACCTCACACAGCTCAAGAGTATAGGACAGGTGCGCAGCACACGAGGTGGCAACTTAAAATGGCCTCCAGCAGTTAACTTTTTGCACGCTTCTCAGCGGCAGTTTCCTGCCTTGTAAACAAGGCCGAAGTTCTCAATAACGAAATGGCAGGAGGAAAAAAAAAAAATTAATGCCGAGTTAATTCCTTTGCGTGTAAAAAACGGCATTCAGAGAGGGAGAAAGGCGATTACGACTCTGCTGTTTTTCCTCTCTTTTTTTTTTTTAGCGAAGAGAGTCAAGCGCTAACAAAAAAGCCACATAAACATCGCTGCAACAACCAAACTGGCAGAGGTAATTGAATTGCTGTGGGAAGGTGGTGTGCAGAGCAGTGCCAGAAACTTCCCACCGCCTTTTTTGGGAATGCAAACGGCGCTTCCCCGAAACAGAACTGTCAGGCTAATTAAAGACTGGAAAGAAGGCTAAACACAAAACTGGAATTACAATCAAACTAAGATTCCTGTTTCGGTCAAGGAAGCATCGAAAGCACTGCCTGTCTTGCACAAGGCTGAGCAAAACTGGGGAACGCTGAGGAGGAGTCACATGGGAGAGGAGGAGCATTCCACAAATCAAGCTCAGTCAACAAATGCAGAGACTGAAGCACTTCCCACTACTGGATGCTCTGAACAGCTCATAGGAGAATGATGCGAATCAAGGCTCATGAGAATGGATCTTCCACCCATGGAGCTTGCATAGTAGCAGCCCGCACTCGGCTAAAACATTTGGTGGGGCGGCTGGCAGAGGGGCGATGCAGGCAGCGTAAGCCTTGTGCTTCCTGGTTGCCTCCTGTACTCCCCCTCAGCAACCGCAACCCACAATCCCCAGCAGCTGCACGCTGGCGGGGAGCCAAGTAATGACGGGTCTGCCCCGACTGGCTCACCTTTCCCTCTGCCACCAGCTGTGGGAAGAAGGTAAGTTTGTAGTCAGTCGGGAAAGCCCAAACTGCTGCAGGATGGAAGGAAGGGACAGAAAGAAAGAGAAAGAAAGAAAGAAAGAAAAAAAGAAAGAAAGAAAAAGAAAGAAAGAAAGAAAGAAAGAGAGAGAGGGAGAAGAAAGGTGAATGAGATATCCTGTCCAACCAGCAGTGTTAGAAGGGAGTGTGTGTGTGTATGTGTACGTGTGTACATGGCTGTCAAAACTCCAAAAACAAGTCAAGTAGCTCTGGGGAGGTCAGTCATAAATTAGAACACTTGCGAAGCAACCGGCCATTAAATGAGGACCACTTGTCTTTGGTTTGCCAATCACATGGTCACCTGGCCATGCCCACCCAGTCACATGACCACCAAACAATGCCCACCTGACTACCAAATCACACGACTACCTACCCACGCCCACAAATTGTTTTCATCTTTAGGAAGCTTCTCTTTAATTCCAGGCTGCTTTTCTAGATTAGTTTCCATACATTGTTTCTTGTTTTGCCTTCTGGTGCTTTGGAAAACAAGTTGATTCCCTTTTCTTTGCGACAACCCCTGAGATATTGAAACACTGCTGTCATGTCACCCCCAGTCCTTCTTTTCACTAGATCTAGACTAACCCAATTCCTGCAACCGTTGTTCATATGTTTTAGTCTCCAACTCCCTTAATCATCTTTGTTGCTCTTTTCTGCACTCTTTCTACTGTTTTACACTGCATTGACCAAAATTAGGTGCAATATTTTAAGTATGGTCTAACTAAGGCTTTATAAAGCAGTACTAATACTTCATGTGATCTTGATTCTATGCCTCTCTTTATACAACCAAGGATTCTATTGGGTTTTTTGCCTGCTGCACATTCATGGCACATATTTAAGTGATTGTCCACGAGCACTCCAAGATCTCTCTTACAGTTTCTGTTGCTACTGAGCCAAGTTTCACCTAATCTGTACCTGTACCAGAAATGGTATTCATCAGGTTCTGACCAGTTTTGGAGAACTGGTAGCAGAAAATTTGAGTAGTTCATAGAACCGGCAAAGACCACCTCTGACTGGAGATTTTACAGTATCCTTCCCCTGCCTTGCCCACCAAGCCATGCCCACAGAACCGGTAGTAAAAAAAATTGAATCCCACCCCGTCCTGTACATTTGATTCTTCTTGTCTAAGTATAAAACCTTACTTTTCTCTACATTAAATGTCATGAATCAGTTTCTATTATTGCTTGAGGCTATTATGGAAAGGACCAAAGTTGTTTATATAAATTCAGATTTATATTTCATTTTAAACAATGTTACATGTTTTTTATTTCTCATATGTATTATATTTGTATTATATTATATTTGTATTATAATTTTCCAGGGTTTCTCCCTCATGCAGTGACAATTTTGGTCAGATAGCCTGAGGGTTCAATTGTTCCATTTGACCTGAAGTTGTTCACCTTTGCATGATGCCATTGTCGCCCATATGCCACCAATAGGACCTTGAAGCTTAACTGGAGGGCCCAATGCCAGAATGCCAGCGACTCAGAAGCAGGAACACCATCTCATTCAGACACTTGGATTGTGCAGAGGAAAAGTGGAACACCCAACAAAGTTAAGTATTCTTTTCCAATTCACAGTTAAAAATATTGGCAGATTTTTGCAAGTTCAGAGAATTGATCTGAATGCTGATGGGATAAAATGTAATTGTTCTTGTTTTATTGTCTGCTTTGTCTGCTTTTAATACATTATGGGGTAGGGTTTTTTATTTTGCCTTGTATGCTTCTCAGAGTCATTTTGGAATGGAACAACACTGAAACATTAGAAATCCATCTAGTCCAAAGTATAACATGTTGGAAAAAGGTAGGAGCCAAAGAGCCTTCAATAATGGAGAAATCCCAACAGATGGTGGGCTTAAAAACTGACTGTATAAAAAGAGATAAAAGCTGATTTCAAACCCATTGGATAATTGCTGCTCTTGTTGATACCTAGTCTGTTTTGTAAAGATTTCATTCCTAAGCCAAATAGGCCACAAACTCTTGTTTTAGTTAAGGTGATGCCTCGTGTCTGGCTGGCATCCCACAGAGGTGATTAAGTCTTGTCTGGAAATGTAGACTTAGCTGGTGTTGCTATCTATTATAAAAAGTCCCTACATCTAAAAAATATTCAAGTTAACCAGCTTGCTCTTCCTGAGTTGTTTGCAAACTGTCCTTAAATACCACAATTCGCTTCTTACTATGTTACAGAACCCCTGATTATGACATCATACATGCGAACAAGTTAACTTCACTACTTGTTGTGGGCAACCTCCTGCTGACATACTCTTTATTGGTGACCTCAATCTACTTATTAATTGGACTCAAAATGAATGTACAACTGATCGCATACATGCAAGCTATACAATGCTGTAACTAACCTATGTCTTGAATAATTAGTATCAAACAACATTAGACTCAATAACTGCCTCGATCTCATCTTCTGCAACAGTTTAAACTCAATTTATGGACTATAAATAAAAGAACCCTTTTCCAACAGTGACCAGAGCATGATTGACTTTTGTTTCAACACACATCGTCATAAAAATAATCATAACAATGGGATTCCCAATTAAAACTTCAAAAAAGCCAACTATGATCTCATAGACAATGACCCCTTATCTCTTGATTGACAAATTCTATTTACTGGCTGCAATACTGCCGAAGACCTTTACAACATTTTTTTTACTTGAAGTCAAAAAAGTCATCAACGATATGTACCACTAACAACCCCAAAACCAGAAAAAAAACAAATTACCCATTACAACAAAGAATCTCCAATCCAAAAATAAATCTCTTTGGCAAAAAAAACAAAACTGGAAATTTTAAGCCCATGTCACACTGCACCAATGGATGGAAAGAGGATGTAAAATGGAGAGAAACACCTGCCATCCATTGGTTAACGTGATCCATCCGTTCTGTACTCACTGCATCCGTTTTTCATCCTCTCTAT
>BHFT01017841.1:0-10060 GCA_004320025.1 Laticauda laticaudata | reverse complement strand
CTTCTCTTCTCTTCTCTTCTCTTCTCTTCTCTTCTCTTCTCTTCTCTTCTCTTCTCTTCTCTTCTCTTCTCCTCTATACTCTACTCTACTCTATATTCACTATTCTATTCTCTCTACTCTACTCTACTCTACTCTACTCTACTCTACTCTACTCTATTCACTATTCTATTCTACTTGTATTCTATTTCTATTCTATTTTCTATTATCTCTTCTCTTCTACACTACTGTACGCTGCCCTGCCCTGCCCTGCCCCACCCTACTCCACTCCATTCCATTCATTTTTGTCACCACAGAAAAGAGGAGGACCCAGATCCAAAGCTACCAGGCTACTTCCCCACATCTGATACAGCACTTTTTGGTTTGGTCATAATCTGAATCAAACGTTCCTGAGAATACACTTTTGGATCAAGGTTGCTTAAATTGTGGCCTCATACCATATAAAGCCCCTGAAATCACTGGGTTTAGAGTCAGAGTCCTTTCATTAAATTGTAATCCTAGAATTCTAGGCTTGGAGGTTGACCTTACAGGTCACCCAGTTCAGCCTATTGGTTGGTGTGTGATCTGTTAGACTAGCGTTTCCCAACCTAGGCAGTTAATATGGTTGGACCATAACTCCCAGAATTCCCCAGTTGGCTAGTCCATTGCCAAGACTTTTAGGAGTTGAAGTCTGCCCATCTTGCTTGCCCTGGGCTGGGAGTGGGACTCAGCTATCTTTGCCAATTGAAGAAACACATCAGGAGAAGATTAAATGCAGCTTACTTGCATTTAAAAGACAAAGGGCACTCTTTTGAAGACAGCAAAGTCCACATTTTAGACATAGAGGACTGCTGGTTTGAAAGAGGGGTCAAAAAGAGACCATCTATGTCAAAACTGAACAGCTCTCTCTCAACAGAGGGGCAGGGATGTGATATCATTTGCGTCCTGTTTACAAGACAGTCCTTTCAGCAGTTCCAAGGAGGTTCCACATCCATTTGCACTCTGATTCAGGTGACCCTGAGGGCACAGATAAACCTCCAAGTGGCCTCAATGACTCTCAGAAAGAGTGCTAATGACCAGATGACTGCAAGGTATATAAATCCTTCCATTCTCCACCATTCAGTCAGAGCTGAAGAAGCTTCTTAGATGAGAAGGGAAATGTCTTCAAAGGAAAAACGAAGTCCAGTTGCCTCTTGAAAAAGCACCCTTGGGATAAAAGCACATCACACTATCTGGCTTTATTTCCCTTAGATAGAGGTTTGTCTGGAGCTGTAGGCAGCCCCACGGAATTGGGAAGGATTGACTGGCGCACGGGCCAGTTTGTTTCCAGTTTGGCTGATGGTCTCCTGCTGTTGTTTATCTGGGCTACTGACTCGGATGGAATCAGAAAGGCGAGCCATGGGCAGCTGCTTGGTGTGGTTGGTTCCATGTGGAGAACCTGGGATGAAAATACATCCCCTTGTGTAGTTTCAAGGAAGCCCAATTTGTGGCTGAATTTGGAGACCTTGAAGCGGTTGCTGATCGAGTGATGAGGTGGCCTAGATGTGAAGCTTTTGCCTCACAATCAGCAGGCTGTGAGTTCGATCCTAGGTAGAGGCAGATATTTCTCTCTCTGGGCACAATGAGAATATATCCGCTGAACAAAACTCCTCATTGGTGACAAGGAGGGCATCTGGCCAGTAAACACTCAGCTCCATTCAGTTGCCAGAGACTCCATCCTGCAAGGGATTATATGGGGTCATTAAAAGAAGAAGAAGATGAAAGTGGTTGTTGACTGTAAATAGCAATAGTGCTTTCACTTATACTGCTTCCCAGTGGTTTACAGCCCAACAGTCTGGCTCCTCATTTTATCCACCTCAGAAGGATGGAAGGCTAAGTCCACCTTGAGTTTGGTGAGTTTCAAACTCCTGGCCAAGCATCTGCATCATCACAGGGATGTTGCAACAGGCATAAGTGTGAAAAACGGTCACGTCACTTTTTTCAGTGTTGTCGTAACTTTGAATGGTCACTAAACAAATTGTTGTAAGTTGAGGACTGCCCATGTTGGGGCCTTTTTGCAAAAGGGTACCCCGCTTTTATTTAAAATAAATAAATAAAAGAAAGACTTCAGAAATGCAAAAGTCACTTTTTCGCAGTGATATTCTTAGAACTGCAATGTTAGGATCTTCTTTTTTTAAAAAAAAAAATATTTTATTTGTGGTCCTAGGATGAATGCAGTCACAAGAGAAAATAGGTGCATTCTCCCACCAAATTCTTAATGCATTTTTTTTTTCATTAGTATGTTAACAACAAAGACAGTATTGTGATGAAAACTTGGCATCGTGCTGCACGTTTTGTTAGTTTGAGCTTAAGACCTGTGGGGCTGCAAAATAGAATTGGAGGGTTAAGCCCAAGGCTCTGCTGTCTGAGCTAATATACAACAAACCTGTGTTGTCATTGGCACCGCACCTGTAAGCATAATTAAAATTATTACAGCAATCAAAACACTGGGAAATTGAAAGAGCAAGCCAATGTTTGGGAAAGCGTTTCCTTTCCTCCCCCAGCCTTGTTTTACTGATTCCTCAGCAAATTCACTTAGAAATAAACCCCTTTATATCCAACAGAGCTTATACTTTGCCTCATATTACATTGTTAATCTCTGATCCCACCTCTGCTCCTCTTGCCTTCTCCTGCGATTTGCTGTTATTTTCATTAGGAAAATAAAAAAAGGAAACAATCCTTTTTGATGAGTGAAATGGCTTGGAAATAATTGCATTTATGCCTGAACACATCTTCCTTCCTTCCTTCCTTCCTTCCTTCCTTCCTTCCTTCCTTCCTTCCTTCCTTCCTTCCTTCCTTCCTCCGTCTCNTATGCCTGAACACATCTTCCTTCCTTCCTTCCTTCCTTCCTTCCTTCCTTCCTTCCTCCGTCTCTCCCTCCCTCCCTCCCTCTTTCCTTTCCTTTCCTCTCCTTTCCTTTCTTATTTCTTCCTTCCTTCCCTCCCTCCCCCTCCTTCCTTCTTTCCTCCCTTCATTCCTTCCTTCCCTCTTTTCTTCCTTCTTTCCTTCCTTTCCTTCCACCCTCCCTCCCTCCCTCCCTCCCTCCTTTCTTCCTTTCCTTCTCTTCCCTTCCCTTCCTGTCCTTTCTTTCTTCTTCCTTTCCTTTCCATTCCTTTCCTTTTCCTTTCCTTCCCTTCCTTCCCTTTTCCTTCCTTCCTTTCTTCCTTTCTTCCTTCCTTCTCAGAATATACACAACCTTTTTATGAAAAGCTCATTGAAAGTAGATGGGTGAGGCACAGTCTTTGACCACCTGGGAGATAGACTATCTCTTGGGTCCAGTGAAGGCTAACCACGGTGCATACAGTTCGGGAAGCAAATATGTTGGTGTCTGGCTGTTTGGAGATCAAGCCCCCTGCCACCTCTATTGAGGGAAATGAGTGAATACTGTTGAGGTAATTCCCTGTTAGGAGAATGAGCGCATACAGGGAGACATATTTGAGAGTAGCGTTTGAATAATACACAAACACAGCACATAGATACATTGTACAGTAAATGTAGGTTTTACTTCCAGAAACATTAAGCAAAGTCCAAAATAAGCAATCCAAAGTCATTCACAGGTAAATCAGTCAGTTTTTCAATCCAGGGATCATCCAAGAACAAATTCCAGTGTCAAAAACAGTTCAGTATCAGACTTACATCAAATCCATGAATATCAGTCAATTAGGAAGAATGGCAAAACTCTCCAATAGAAGGAAACAGAGAGACTCACTCAGACACACTCTCTTCTGAGACTAAGACTAAAACAAACCAGGTTTTTGGCTCCATTTTATGGCCTTTTGAGAAACCACACCTAATTACAGTTTTGCATTTTCTTAAAGATATAATTTTAAAATGTTTATCCTGGTTTATATATTTCTAACTCAAATACCTGTCAGATAACTTATATTCCTAGCAAATACCTCCACTTGTCTGAATTTGTGTGAATTCAGAGAGATGGACTACCTCCCCCCCCCCCACTATTAAGCAAAAATGGGCTTAATTCCAGGGTTCAGAACATTGTAGGGTTTGAGAGGTCCCTGGTGCTCTCTGAGTTTGATTGTTTTCTTGCTGATGTTTCATGACTTAAACTAGATATTTACCTAGTTAGCAAGAGTAGCACTGATAATGTTACCTAGTTGGGTCATGAAATGTCTGCGAGAAAACAGCCAAGCTCAGAGAGCACCAAGGACCCCTCATGTCAACCCAGGGCTACCAATATTCTCCTTTACTGGCTAGTGTGGGGTGTGCCTGGGTTTTATGGGCTGCTCCTTTATCCAGGGTAGAATATGTGGATTCTCAGTTAGCCAGGAACATATCTGATGCTTAGTCCTGCACTTAATTTCTCCTATCTAATGCACCACTGCAGAGCATACATCACCATCCCTGAACCAAGCTGCCAACTGAGGATGACCTCAGGAGGAGGCTGGTCCCGGGTTGTAACAAGCAGTACTGAAGGGTTTGTGGTGGGGGAGAGGAGTAGTAGTGGTGTTGAGCGGCTGGAATGCTTTCTACCTCCCCGGCAACATTCCTACCCCATCATTCCCTTTTCTATGGTGCCATAGGAGACACGCCTCAAACTTGATATATGGAGTGTATTTTCAGAGGTTGTAGCCAACGCCATTTGCTGTGCTACTTAGGGGAAGAAGGGGGCTGTGGGTTTTACAATCTCCCTAATGGATTACTAAGGACTGGGCTACACAAGAGGTGAAAGAAAGATGTGTATCTGTCTGCATGAGAGGAGAAGGGATAAATGGTTCCTTGTGGGAATCTGGAAGAAGGGGAAATGACTCTAGATTAGAAGGACCAGGACTGTTGTTTGTTTAATGTGCTGTCCAGCCAGTATATAGTGAATGGGAATGGGCATTGTTAGTTAGGAATTGGGAGGTGTATCCTTAAGGGAATGCATCGTGGTAAATGTAGTTAAAGCATCTTGGGAAATGTAATCCATATCATGTGGCCACATCTGTAATCCTGATAGGTCACTGAATTGACCCTTGGTTGGGTTGTGGGAGGTTCCTGCCCTCTTGCCTGAACCCAGCATCATGCTGGTGTCTCACCTCCTTGTTCCTTCAATATGGGATGAAAGATTACCATCCTTTTACACTAGGAAGTCAACTATGCAAGGATTTGGACATTGAGATGAGTCTTGATGTAACCGTGAGTTATATATGAGGATACCTGATGAACCAATAAAGGAACTTTGCATGGATGCTTTCTCGAGTTATCTGTCTGTCTTTATACATTCAGCCAGTAATTATAAAGGACAGAACAAAGTTATAAGGGTACTGAAAAAAAGTGACTTATGACCATTTTTCACACTTATGACTGTTGCAGCATTCGCCCATGGTCACGTGATCAAAATTCAGTTCCTTGGCAACTGGTTCATATTTATGACTTGTTCAGTAGTGGGATTGGAATAATTTAACAACCGGTTCTCTGGCTGGGTAGGCATGGCTGGTCAGTCATGTGACTGGGTGCGTGACGTCACTCATCATACCCAGCCCCGCCTCCTGGCCACTCGCCTCAAAGGCAGAGATAGGATTCAGCCAGTTGGGGCTATCCCACCACTGGCTGGCCCCACCCCCTGCCCATTTTTCGGCCCGTTTTCAGGCCGTTTTCAGGCCATTGTTTGGGTCATATTCAGGCCATTTTTGGGCTGCTTTCAGGCCATTTTCAAGCCATTTTCAGGCTGTTTTTGGGCTGTTTTCAGGCTGTTTTTTGGGTCATTTTCAGGCCATTTTCCAGGCTGTTTCCAGGCTGTTTTCAGGCCATTTTGGGGTCATTTTCAGGCCTGTTTTCTGGGCTATTTTTCAGGCCATTTGGGAGCCATTTTCAGGCTGTTTTCAGGCTGTTTTTTGGGCTGTTTTCAGGCTGTTTTTGGGTCATTTTCAGGCCATTTTCCAGGCTGTTTCCAGGCTGTTTTCAAACTGCCCAAAATGGGCCCAAAAATGGCCTGGAAAATGGCCTGGAAAACAGGTTGAAAAATGATTGGGGGTGGAACCAGCCCAGTGGTGGGATTTACTGGTTCTCCAAACTGTGCAGAATCTTAACTACCGGTTCGCCTGAACTGGTGCGAACCGGCAGCAGCCCACCTTTGCAGTTGTTGTGTCACAAGGTCATGTGATCATGTTTTTTTTTTTTTTGCAATTGGTTCATATTTATGATCATTGCAGNTTTTTTTTTTTTTTGCAATTGGTTCATATTTATGATCATTGCAGTGTCCTGGGGTCATGTGATCCCCTTTTGCAACCTTCTGTCAAGCAAAGTCAAAGGGGAATCCAGATTCACTTAGCAACTGTGTTGCTAACTTAACACCTGTGGTGATTCACTGAACAACGGTGGCAAGAAAAGTCATAACATGGGGATAAAACTCACTAAGCAACTGTCTCACAGAAATTCTGGGCTCAATTGTGGTTGTAAGCTGAGGACTACTTTTATAGGGCAGAATTTTTCATCCTCAGCCTTTTTAAGATGGGTGGACTTCAACTCCCAGAATTCCCCATGCTGAGTAGGGAATTCCAGGAGCTGAAGCCCATGCATGCTGGCTGAGGGATTCTGGGAGCTGAAGCGCAGAATTGCTGAGAAACCCAATGTACAGGGGATCTATTTAATTGAAAGGTTGAAGCTCTGCAAACTTCTGGGTGCTACCCAGATTTGCCTGGAGGAAACAAATTTAATTAATGACAAAGTAGGATTGGAAGATAATGCTAATTGAACCTTCCCATGTTCCCTCTTGCTATTGGGATTTTTTTTCCTTGAAATTCTTATTTCTTTCTCCCCTGGGTTGGAGTTTTGTCCTTTCGGGTGAAGGTGAGCTGTTTAAAATAATGTGCTCCTGTGACTAAATCTCCCTTTATAAGTCAAAGGCAGGCCTTCATTTGGGAGGAAAAATGCAAGATAACTTGAAAGACAGCTTAGTCAGAGCTTAGAGAAGCCTCTGAAGGGGGATAGATTGCCCTTGGGAGCCTAAGCTGCTAAGCTCAGTCACACACACATATATGCATACACAGCACACAACAGTGTGTATGTGAGCGGCATATCCCTCCATCTTTGTGGTATTAGGAATAACAGCAATGGCAAGGGTCCAAAGCAACCCTTCCGACGGCACTTTCCCATTTCATGCCTAGATGCTGCTTTAACAGGCTAATGGCAGGGAAGGCAGACCAGATCCTCACAAATGCCTGGTCAACCTCCCTGCCGTGACTGACGCCATTTGCTAGTATTAGGCAAAAGAGATGGAGGATGGTGGTTAAATTTGGTTGCAGGCAAAGTCTGCTGCATCAAAGGGTAGTCAGCAGAGGCCTCCCCTAAAGAAAAATATTTGACACGGATCCAGGGTGATATTCTACTGGTTTGGCCCAGTTCTGGCGTATCGGTAGCGCCAAAGATCAGCTGGTAGAGAACTGGTTTGCTCAGAGCCTCTCTGACAATCTGCAGTTGGGCCCACCTGCCAGCCCCTGCTCCTAGGTCCTTTTTAACCTCTCAGCTGTTTGGCCCGGCAGAGCGGATTGCCCTAGCTTAGTTTGTACTATTTTAATGCATGCACAAAGCATGAGATTGGTGCGCTGACATGATTGCGTGAGTCATACAATCCCAACCCTACAGCCACTCCCACTAAGCCATGCTGACAGAACCAGTGATGGGAACTTTTGAATCCCATCACTGCACGGATCCCTTGCAAACTTCACTTGGTAATGGTCAGAAAGTGGTTTTGCCCTTGTTCTCACTCTGATTGAATTTCCCAGTCTACTCGATAGCTCTATAATCTCCTGGTGGTCTCCTGTCTGATTACTAAAGGTGAAGGTTTCCCCTGTCCTGTCATGTCTGACTAGGATGCAATGCTCATCTCCATTTCCTAGATGAGGAAGCCAGCATTGTCCAAAGATGTATCATGTGGTCAGCATGAAAATACCGAACGCCGTTCTCTTCCCCATTGAAGTGGTACCTATTTATCTAGTCACATTTGCATGCTTTCAAACTGCTAGGTGGGCGGGAGCTGTGGCAAGTGATGGGAGCTCATCCCATCACTTGCATCACTCAGGTCTTGAACGCGAGAGGTCAGCTTTCCAGCTGATAAGCTCAGCATCTTTAACCACTGAACCAATGTGTCCCCTGTTCTGTCCGGAAAAACGCGAGGTAGACCGGGTTCCAGCAACAAAGTCTTTATTCCATTAAATAGCAGTAAAGACGGAACATTGGCTCAAGCCGCACCAGTCTTTTTATACCTTTTTCTCTGCCGGCTTGTAGCCAATGACATTCATTTGATTTTGCCGCCTTCCAGCGGCTTCAGGGATTGGTTCCTTTTGAACCAATCCCTTCTAGTTTTGAGTAACCAATCAGAATGCGTTATTTGGAGCCAACTATTTACATACAGAACATTCCCCTTGTCCACTTCCTAATTGGATCCAATTGGGCTAAGATCAAGTACATGCTTATGTATGTGTATGTGTTTGAAATGAGCCTATTGACAAAAAAATTGAGGACCTGTCTTTCAATAGTTTTCCTTATTGTGGAGCAACATTGGAAATATAGTGTTGGATGGTCTGTAAGAAATGAGTTAGGTAATGTTTACTTATTTAAATTCTATGGCCACCCATCTCAACCAAGTGACTCTGGGTAGCTTCCAATTATAAAACAATAACACATGGAAAGCCTTTAAAAACAATACAAAATTGTATATATACAGCTGAGATGATTAACAATAAAGCCAAGGAATGAGATCCTTAATATATTCAGAACCTCAGGTCTGGGTACACAGCTAAATGTTTAAAGTCTTATGAAAGGCCAACAGGATTTGGCCCTGTTCTAACCTCTGCGGGAAGAATATTCAACAAAGCAGGGGCCACAGCAGAGAAGGTCTGTCTTCTCATTCCCTCCAGTCAAAACACCATGACTGATGGGATCTGTAGCATGCCCAGTCTGATGGACCAAATTGGACAGGTAGAGAATCTTGAAAAATGATGTTTGCTCAGAACACCTGGTCCCATGCCATGTATGGTTTTAAAGGAGACAACCAGCGCCTTGAATTGCACCTGAAAACACAACAGTAGCCAATGTAACTGACATAATACTGTGTTTCCCTGAAAATAAGACCCGTTCTTATTTTCTTTTGGCACTAGGGCTTATTTTGGGAGAAACATGCTTTCAAGGTGATCAGCTTGGCAGGGCTCCCTGCCCCCTCCGGCGCACACTGCTTCCACCTGCTGCTTGCACAGGTACTCAACTCACCTCTGTTGCATGGGCTACAACTGATGCCAGACACTGTTGGCCTGTGCACGCTTGCCCCCTCTGATGCTGGCCACCTTCACTACCCTTCACCAAGGCTTATTTTGGGTGTGGACTTATATTAAGTGCGCACAGTAAAAACAGACTAGAGCTTATTTTGGGGGTAGGTCGTATTTTTTTTGGGGGGGGGAAACACGGTAGTAATGTTAATATGCTGTTTATCTGACAGCAGTCACATTCTGTACCAGTTGAAGCTCCCGAATGCTCTTCAAGGGCTGCCCCATTTAGAGGGCAGTGTGGTAATCCAAATGAGAGGGTATCAAGACATAGGCGAAGGTGAGAAGGGCCCCCTGATCCAGGAGTGTGAATGACTGGCATACCACCAAAGGTGTACAAGGATTTTCTTAACCACACTTGTCCTCTGATCTTCAAATAGGAGCTGTGATTCCAAGAAGACTCCAGATTGTATACTGGACCCATCCAGAACCAAAGATGGCAAAATCTTGTCTCTGGAGGGTTCAAATACTTATAGCCACTCAGTCTTGCTAGAGTTGAATTGAAGCCTGTTTCATCCCATCCAGACCACAAAAACTCTCTTTGTGTTCTATATTTGTGGGTTTTTTTTCAACTTGGCAACTTTAGAAGGTGTGGGAATTCAACTCCCAAAATTCCCCAGCCAGTCTGTTGGGGAAACAAAGCACTGCTCCTTTATATCATCGCAGTCCCTGGAACTTTGCAATTATATATCTATCTATATATCTATCTATATATCTATCTATATCTATCTATATCTATCTATATCTATCTATATGTATGCTGTTCAGCTTCCTTCAGGTATTAT
>BHFT01017839.1:0-21360 GCA_004320025.1 Laticauda laticaudata | reverse complement strand
ATGGATGGCAAGCTTTTTTGTCCATTTTACATCCTCTTTGCATCCGTTGGTGCAGTGGGACATGGGCTTTAATAGTTTCAAAGATCGAAGCTTCCAAAATGTCTATTTTGGTTGTAAAGCTGTTTCTCAGAGTGTTCAAGGGACAGGAATGACTAAATTTAATCCAACTCCCTTCCCCTTCAATCTGTCCACTATTTGCTTTTCTGGGTCTCAAAACAACTAGTCCGCTCTTTGCTAGGAATCACTGTTACACCAATGCCTATGCTCTGTCAACAGAGGGAAAAAATGGGACAGTGTCCTATGATCCTTTGAAAAGCTACATAGTTTAATTACAACTTCAACTATCAATTGATAGTTCAACAAGATCAACAAGATACAATGAAGAAAAAGTAATTCTGAGCAATACATAGACATTTAATAATGAACTAATATAAGATTTGGGATATTACTTGATAAATATCCAATGATCTAAAAAAAGCATTATATTGTATAAACTGTTTCATACAAGTTACAGATGGAACTATAATATTTTTGAGCAGGCTAAAGAATACATTTAAATATATAAATAATAACTTTTATAAAAAGCACAGTAATAATGTGCTTAACAATTGTTGATCCCAATTATGACACATGTATGTCGTTTATAATACGTGTTTCTTTAAGAAAGACAAGATTGATATAGTTCTGATATACATAAACATATTCTAGATCCTTTATTGTTTCTGCTGCTTTTTGCTTTGAAGCTTATTCAACTAAATTGGTAATATATGTGTTCCCATAACAATTCTTCGGGCTTTTCTTTATGTATATAACCAATAAATTGAAATTTTTGAATTTCCAATCTAGAGCTGCCAAACAGTGACAGTCTTTCAGTCAGCTTCTAAAGCAAAACAGCAAAAATAGGTAGTGTCATAATTGAATCATTTAGTGTCATAATTGAAATCAGCAATTCAGCTGTTAAACAAAACAGTTGTAAAGTACTTTTTCATCATTGTCATAATTGTGCACTGTCACTAAATGAGTAGTCATTAAATGAGGATTACCTGTACTGGGTCTCCCTGATCCTGGTCTCTCTCGTACACATGCACACATGTTCACACATATACATAAACAATTTTACATGTGTGCATTCTGAGAAAGGGTACAAAAACTACAAAGCTATATATGGTGTTTCACATATAAAAAAATAATTGTATCTAAAATTGGAGGCATATAGCTCTAATAGCATTCAAGTTTAGACTGCATTGATTTTATCTATTTTTATTTGCAAACCACATACATGCTGTGCATATTGCACAGCAAAAGAACAATTTGACTGGAATATTCATTTTGTAGAACACAATCTAGAAAGGATATTGCTATCCATGGGTAAAGAATAAACACTCTCTCTCACACTCTCACTCTCACTCTGTGTGTGTAATCCTCCCAAACAATTCAAACTAGGTTAACATTGCTTGTTTCTGCTGTAAATTTAGTTCTGATTATTTATTTACTATTTATATTTATAGGCAAGCAAATCAAAGACCACAGCTGATGTATGAAGTTAAAAAACCATTACCATGTGATATAAATTCATAGGTTTATATTTAAACATTTTGTTTGTTTATATTTCACGTTTCTAAACCACCCATCTTCTTCAAAGAAGGATTCTATGTTATAAACAGTTTTCCCCTATCTGGCATATTTAAATGCCTTTTTCACATAGAGGTGTTGTGAAAAATTTTGGGAACTGAAAATGATGCTGAAGGAAAACCTCTTATAAGGCAGTTATTTTTTGATAGATGTCACAGTATACTTCTTCATTCTAAGGAATATACAATTATAGTCACTGATGAATTGATATAATTATGTGCTATTAGTCTTAATAATCTTTCAACTTTTCTTATTACTGTGACTAATAATAATAGTAATAATTTGTATAAGCCACTTAATTCAAGACAGATTTCAGTCAAGATGCATCTGTAAATAATTAAAGTTAATTTTTTTTAAAAAACCAAGGACTGTTGTGGGGAAAAGCTAAGGAGGGAGGACTACCTAAATGAAAGCCAGAATAGAAATTTAATGCCTAAACTTGGTACAAAGGCTATAGAAAATGTATGAAAGATGGTTGGAAAATATAGTCTTCGCTCTCCCCATCGGTCAAGGGACACGGTGGCTCAGTGACTAAGATACTGAGTTTGTTGATCAGAAAGGTTGGCAATTTGGTGGTTCAAATCCCTAGCACCGCATAACAGAGTGAGCTCCCGTTACTTGCCCTTGCTTCTGCCAACCGAGCAGTTTGAAAGCATGTAAAAATGCAAGTAGAAAAATAGGGACCACTTTGGTGGAAAGGTAACAGTGCTCCATGCACCTTTGGCATTTTGTCATGTCAGCCACATGACTATGGAGATGTCTCTGGACATCGCTGGCTCTTCAGCTTTGTAATGGAGATAAGTACCGCCCTCTAGAGCCGGAAACAACTAGCATGTATGTGCAAGGTGAATCTTTACCTTTACCTTTATCCACATCAAAACAAGCAAAGAAGTCAGCTGGCAGACTTCTTTTAGAAAGCTGCTGCATTCCTTGAATATAAGGAATAATATCAAAGAGATAATAAGGAAATTTAATGTTAAACAATTTCTAGCCACGTGGATTTAAAACATATTAGTACATAGACTCAAGAATAATTATGTTTGGTAGCATCTGCCTGATTTAAAGAAAATTGGGTCTACTAATTTAAACTTTAATGTGTTATGCTTCACATAAATATTACAAAGTCCTTTCTTTTCTGGATTACCAGTTGCAACTGAAATACTTTCTGGTGCTTTGTAATAATAAGGGGTCATGGGGTAATTGACTCATCTGCCCCTCATTATTTTTACACAAACTGATTAATAGATCTAATTACAGTGTTTACAGGCTTGGTTTGCCAGGATATACATATACATATACATATACATATACATATACATATACATATACATATACATATACATATACATATACATATATATATATATATATCAGGAATAGCCACACACCCACACAAATCTATTCTTTGATATATGATGGAGACCTTGGAGCTTTTGTAAACATCAGAAGTGCATTTTCAAGATTTACAGGGTTATAAACAGATCAGATATTTTTAAATTTATATCAGCAGTTCATTGGAGAGGACAACACGATGCCAATTACACAGCACAGTGGCTAGTTAAAATAGGGCTCCTTTCGTTTTTCTTGGTGTAGATCATCAATCTTACTTCTTGAGGGTTAAATTAAGAACTAATTTACCAGCCGCTTCAGGTATCTTTGTCCCTACAAAAGAATGTGAGGGGGACATCAGTCAATCAAAGGCTAACATTTTTCACTGGTTGGAAATTGTTTTAACAAATGAAAATTAAAGCACCAAATGATGGTGTTCCAGGTCTAATTTATGTATTTTTCTAATCATTAACATTCTGCTGTTACTTTCCCATGAAATGTATACAGTTATTGGCTAGATTAATTGATAATTATATTTAATATAATTATATACATAATTTAACCTACTTTGGTAATAAGCAGCTAATATTACACTGAAAAATTAGCACTACATGTTAAACCCTTTACTCATGGTACACACAGGGAGCACAAAATGAGCAGAACTGCAACCTAGCTTTCCTACATTTTTACAAGGGTTTATTGCAAAGACACCAAGTTGGCATTACATGGGGACTTGTAAAAAGGTTGAAAGGTTTAAGGTGTAAACAGTTAAATGGTGATCTTTCATGCAGGCTTTTAATCTATTAAGAATCTATGGAAAGTTTAGAAGTCCATGTACAAAAAAAACCAAATGCAATTAAAAGAGAAGAGAGTCAATTATATGTGGAAACAAATTATTCACTCAAAGCTGGAGATGTCATTAGCTGGAATGTGTCTCAGTAGTTTTAATTATCACTTACTCCGAGTAACTGTTCAATGATATATGCTGTGTCAAACTCCTGCAATGAATCACAATGAATAGTTGACCAATTCCTTGATCTCCAAAGAGCTAAATGTCTAGATGGTCATAACTGGGGAATTCTCCAATTTCCCCCAAAAAAGAAAAAAAGATTTCTGATCACTTATCCTTAGATCCTAGTCTACCAAAGGTATCAAACTGGCAGTCCACAGGCTGGATACATCATGTGTAGGCCACTCCTAACCCAGCTCCATGAAGGGAAAAAAGTCACGAAATGGCAACGTGATGCCACAAGTTCAACACCCATGGTCTAAATTAAAGAAGATAATTTTCTCAGTCTTTCTTTCTAAACCTCTTTAAGATTTTTTTTTTTTTAATATAGAAGGCTTATCTCATTAAGTCATACTGAGATTTTGGCCCATATGTTCTTTCCCAACAAGGTTTATGGGACAAAAACCAAGAGAAAGGTAAGGATGGCATCTTGCTGTAGCTTGATCACCTGGCCAAACATGTACAAAAATCTTTGGTATCCCATTTAATGATAAGTTCATGTTGGCCTTTGAAGATGCAGGCAACACAAAAGCAAATTTTAAACTCACTAAATGTTATAGTCAAATTCTTATTTTCATTCACTTCACTAAAGTCCTAAAGTCCTGGAATTGGGATAAGATTTGTACAAACAACAGTTCCTTGGTATCTAAATAAACATTAAATTATCTTATTTTTGGAAACAGCAATCATTATGTCTATGAACTGATCTATCTATACGTAGACCTGAAATGTATCAACATCGTACATTAGTTTTATTGTTAGTTTATTTTTCTAATTCCGACTTTTCTAATGTATAATGGGTTGCCTGGCTCTATTTACATCTTTGTTCTCGTTTTGTAGCCCAAAGTAAACCAATGTTGATACTAATACTATATTTTGCAAAGCCTATCTGTAGGCTGCAGTGGTGCATTGGTTAGAATGCAGTACTGCAGGTTAAGTCACTGCTCACTCCAGGTATTTGATTCTGACCAGTTCAAGGTTGAGTCAGCCTTCCATCTTTCCGAGATCAGTAAAATGAGGATCCAGATTGTTGGGGGCAATATACTGTCTCTGTAAACCGCTTAGAGATAGTTGTAAAGCACTATGAAGCAGTTATATAAGTCTAAGTGCTTATTGCTATTGCTATTACAATTATAAAGCACACTATTCCATCTTATACCTCACTATCCAATCAATAATAAACTATTTTGAAATATAGAGCTTCAAAGGTGATTTTTCTCTTCATAAACTTGTAGTGCATTAAGATGACCAATGCTATTGAAAATCTGAAACTTTTGGTAAAGTATGTGTTAAAGAGAGCTGGATCAAAAAAACCACTTCACTGAAAGTCTCAGATATACTTGTCTCAACCCAAAGATTTATGTATGCAGTTCATTAGCAGCTCAACATATTAGTATAAGTGCCCTTTGTGAGTAAACAATAAGAACAAAACTTTCAAGAATGTCTAAGTTACATAATGGATTTCTATACCTGCTTTGATTGTGGTGTTTAGGCATATCTATGTTGAACAATATCAATCAAAGCAAATAATGGCAGAATTTCAAGAACCTGGATGTGAGGATCATTATGAAAAATATTATTTTTACACGGGGATCATCCACACTGGATTGAGTGCCATGCCAAGTTTATTTGCTGTCTTTTTTCTTTTTTCTGTCTGATCACTAATCATCTCTCCTTTTCAGACTAACTGCAGCATTGTTCAATGGGAAGGGGCAAGGCAAGCAAAAGAGGATGTTCAAAATAATTAGATCCCTAAATGATTTTCACCATCACTCAAAAGAGTTCATACTTTGGAGGACAAGAAAAGAATCTGAACAAGAAAAAACTTTAAAAATCTGTCTATCTCTTTCCAATATGCCCATCTCACTGCAAGCTAACTTTTTCTCTTTGTTTGTTTATTTGTTGATCAATGAGAAGAAAGATAAATATGCATACTTTTTCATAATTCAATAATAAAAATTCAAAGGACTCCTAAATTGTTACTAATTACCAGTCCAAATTAAACTGTTACATGATATGACTATTTGATTTTAATTTTTAAAGCACATGATGCTTCTCTTGAGAAGAATTTGGAGATATATTTCTTATCCTAAGCTTACCTAATTTAGAATGCAGTCATAAAAGTTATATTCAGTTTCATAGAAGTCTGGCTATAAAACATTATCTTTATCCTTTTTTTTAAAGGAACATACATATAAGGATCTATATGGAATATCAAGAATTAACATACTGAGTATCCCTGGTATCCCTGCTTAGTTTTAGATATTTATATATTATACTTTGTACTATTTTTCCTTTAAAATATATTATGGTTAATTTGCTGTTTGTTACGTTTAGTTACTGTTCAGTTCAAGATTGATTCAGGGTAGTTCACAGTGCAAGGCAGTATAAAAATGATTATCTGTATAAAATGGCAAACAAATGGCAGATCCAGTCAACTGGTGGAATACAGGCAACAAGTTCACTAGATTAAAGGTCCTAGCTTACATACAATAGAACACAATTGGGGGAGGAGTAGATTTTGATTTCACTTATAATACAGCAGTTCCGTGGTGGGATTATTTTTTTTACTACTGGTTCTGTGGGTGTGGCTTGGTGGGCGTGGTGTGGCTTAGTGGGCATGTCTTGGTAGGCATGGCAGGGGAAGGATGCTGTAAAATCTCCATTCTCTCCTTACTCATGGGGGAAGAGACCCAGCCGATCAGCTAGGACTCAGGAGGCAGAGGATAAATGGGGACAGGACCAGTCAGAGGTGGTATTTGCCGGTTCTCTGAACTACTCAAAATTTCCACTACTGGTTCTCCAGAACTGGTCAGAACCTGCTGAATACCACCTCTGCAACAGCCACAATATATTCAAACTGACCCTTCTGTCCTAACTGCTAGAAGGGAATACTGGATGTAGTATTACTTCAATTAAGAGTGGTAACTTAGTATATGTTTTCTGTATCATTAACAAATATTACAGGAAAGTTTTACTGGATCAAAGCCTGAGAATAATAACATACTGAAGACTGAAATTTGGAATCCAAAAGAAAGAAATGATAAAGAATAAATTAATGAAATGAAAGAAGAAATGCAGATATGCTGGAGTTTGGCATGCTAAAAGGAAAAAGGAAGGATGCAATAGATACAAAGGTGGTCTAATTTTGGAGAAGTATCTTGGTGAACCTATGCAGAGAAGTGAAGATGTAGGGTGAATAATGAATGAAAGAGCTAAAATGTACATCAGAAAGGATGAATTAGTGTCATCAAGGCTTTTTAGGTGCCTCTGAAATTGTGAATGAAATAAACTGTGTGTTACATTCCAGTAAATAAATAATAAAATAAAAATAATGGTAAAAATAATGGTAAAAATGAAAGAAACTAGTCTTCTGAGAAATTATCCAGGTTTTTGAACTAATGTGTTCTGGAAGTGACAGCTTCTATCAAGAATTTATTACGATTTCTAATAATTAATATGTTTTGCAACTGATAATCAAACTTCATTTAAAAAAAAACAAAGTCATGTTTTGGTCATTTAAGGTTACTTAAACCATGTCCTTGAAGAGTGTAAAGGTCCATTTCATTTTAAAATGCCTCCTCTTAATTTTGTTTTTATTAATTAATTAGTACAATATTGAACAAAGCCTGAGTTTCACAAACATCCCCAGACCGAGTAATAGATCTGTTCCACTAATTTATGTGGTGACAATAATATTTTCCTTTGTACAAATAGATCTAAAATGAAGTCTTCATTCTGTTGTCTATTACTACAGAAAGGAGCAAGTCATCATCAATTACAATAGTCATCATCAATTACTATACAACTGACTAGTGACTTTCTGCAGATGAGCTGTCATTCATCAGCACTCCAGTAAAATTAATAGCTTTGACATTGACCAACAAGGGTATTTAAATATTTAAAGTTATCTTTCCAAGCCTAGGCAACTTGAAACTAGCTACCAAGTCACTGGTAAATTCCATTCTGTTTTTTGTTGACAGTATGTTGCTAGCCATGTGCCAACAGCTATCAATACTCTAGACCCAAGGTCATCAGCAAACTGCTAGGTTACTCTCATAACCAAATTTTTTTTAATCAGTTCTGAAGATGTTGCTCCATTAGGCCATTATGTAGACTAAAATTTAGGTTCTCTTTGGAGACATTAAAAGGTGATTGAAATACTGTATTAATACTGAATGAAATACTGAATTAAATTTCCTTATTTAATAGTATTGTGATCTGTTTGATTTAATAGGATATCTTAATAACCTCATGGAAGAAAGTTATTACTGCAGACTTAACAATATTATGGACATTCAACTCATTATTTGATTCACTTGATCCTGGATTTACTTGATCCTGGAGAATTTGATACAAACATAAACAATGGATTCTTGGCTCTGAAATCCAAGATCATGTAATCAAAACTCCCATCTAGCATGCAACAAGTATGAATGGGGAGACTATTATACTGATAAATGTTTAACAAAAATTGTTGCCTGTTCCCAAAGAGAGATTTTATCATTTCCTACCATAATATCTTTCCAGCTTGCCCATTAGAAGAAATGGACATGATGATACATCCAAACAGTCTAGATCTTAATAAAATGATAAAATACAAAGACTTTCTTGATGCACAAGGAACTTTAAAATCATGGCAAGATCTCCAAGAACAGTGGCTACAAGTAGACCGGTGGGCTTACTTGCAAATTCAAATAGATATAGCCAAGGGACAAAGAATAATTTTGGAATTTATACTAAGGCACAAAAAAGTAGATAAAATTTTATTAAGGTTCCAGATAAAAAAAAATAATAACTAATTGTTATAATTATTTACTAAGAGAGCGGAATTAGAGAGAGGGAAGTAGTCAAATGGGCATATGATAGCTTGGAGTAGGAAAGCATAGGACGTAGGCATTGGCATTTTATTAGAATGGGAAAAAGGAATAATAAATTAGCAGAGATGGCAGCAAAGGCTATAAAGAAAATGCCTATAAATGTTTTAATAGATGGCAATATCACTCACACCTTGAGAATAGTGAAAATGTCCTCTTAGGCATGAATGGCGCGAATTTGGCTGGAAATGTAAAAAGAGGAACAGGGAAATTTTTCCATATGTGGTGGGTCTCTGCCAGCTGAAGGCCCAAAGATTCTGGGCATAGAATAAAAAGAATGGTTAGGAGGAAATAATGGCAGAGCTAAAACTGAATTAAAACGGCGAGAATTTCTTCGGCCTGTTGGGGATATTTGTAATAGACAAATTCGCTGAAATTCAAATATAATACATACTGCATATTCTTACTGCAGGCCAGAATACCTTTGGGGCACAGTGTTGGAAAGCAAGGCAGAATATTCGCAACGAGAGGAGATGGTGTAATCAGCAGAAGATAAAGCAGCCTGTGCAGAGATATGGACAAGTTTAAGGCCTGAGGGCACTTAAGGAAAAAGAGAAACATCAGATCAGAATATTATAGAAGCTGGGAATGCTGGTATGATTGGATAGAACAAAAATAGAAAATATATTGGTAAATAATGTAAAATGTAAATCATAATTATATATTCGCAACAAGATGTATTTGCAATTGTATCACCAGTATTGATAACAAGCAAGGAACCATGGACTGTCGATAGTAGAATTGTTAGTTTTTTAATCATTTTTTTTTCTATTTCTTTTCTTTCTTCTTCTGCGTGTTGTGTTTGTTTGATATTTTGGTTTTGTAATAAATAAAGTTTGTTTTAAAAAAAGAAGAAGAAACATATAACGTTCTATATTTTAAAACTTCATAGAAGTTGTACTCTGAGATGATGACGATCATCATCATCATCATCATAATCATGATGATCATCATCATGATTATCACAATGTGGTTCCTAAGAAATACACATCCTGTCATGCTCCTGGTGAAGACTGACTCTGAGGAAGAGGAGGAACAGCCAACAGGGAGTGGAAGTGTGGCTCCAGAGGTGGTGGATGAGGCTGGGGTAGGTCAGAGGCCAGGTGAGCAATCAGAGGAGGATCCAGGCCCATCTCCTATCCATCCTAGGTCACACAGGAAGGAGAGGATAAGGGAAAAGCAAGGTCTACTCAGGAGGAGATTACCGTGATTCTCCTCGTGGCTTGTAGCTGGGAGCTATGTATATAAGTTTGTAACTACGCAGTCAGAATTGCTGGAGTCAGAGTTTAGTGTTTATTTTGAAAGAGGTTTATTCTTTCAAAGAATAAGGTTTGGAGGTTTGCTGGCATTCTTCCCATGGACTCTCCTCGGTTATTTTCCTGGAGTTTATGATTAGTTATCTTGGCTTGCTTTGGAACTCTCGTCAATGATGTTTGTTTTGGTTTTCTTTGTGCCTCATTATTTACTTTTGTGACTTTAAACTGTGCCTAATAAAACAGTCAAGTTACGTCGAAGGCCTTACCACAGAGTTCCCCAACCACTGGGCCCCGGACCAGTACCGGTCCATGGATCATTTTGTATTGGGCCGCAAAGAACAAATAATCGTGATTAAAATATATATAAAAATGTGTTTTTGCTTCCAGGTGTCTTATTTTGAAAGACAACCACTTCCGCCCTCGCCTAACTTCTGCACTAACTTCTGTGCCTAACTTCGCGGACCACATTGCTAAAGCTAAGAAGTCCTTTACTATTGGGGAAGAATTGATTTTGCCGGTCCACAAAAAAGTGTTTCTGCATGAAACTGGTCCCTGGTACAAAAAAGGTTGGGGACCACTGCCTTACCGGACTTTAATGTATGCTTTGGCTTTTGGGTTATTTTGAGAGACTATGGGTCATCACATTTTGACTCCAGACATCACTTCAACTTATTTTTGCTTTTTGTGGGGTGACCATGGATCAGCTCAGAGCAGAGATTGCCCAGTTAACCCAGCCTAAGTGTCTTTTTTGATGCACATGTGCACAAAGCAAGCCTGCCACGCATGGCTGAAAAGCCAGTGGCAGTGCAAATAAATTTGATGGTCGACTGGCCCAATTTCCAGCATTTATGGGCCAGTGACAGCTCTTACCATAGCCTTCGCCGAGATTTCCACTAGACCGGGATCAGTGGGGTTTGATTAATTCATTGTCAGGCTCTGCAAGCTGAGCGATGCTTCTGACCAGCCAACCAGCGTGTTGGACAATATAATCCACCGAGTTTGCTGTATTGCAGGCCATGTTGAGACCCTGTTGAGCCAAACAGCAAACAGCATTTGAGAGAGTTTAAGCGGGCGTGGCTAATCATTGGATATATTGCTATTTTTGCGGTTACTCAAGATGTACTGAATGAGGCAGCACTATAGACCAATATATTCCAGAGGGTACATCAGCTCTGGAATGATTGGCGCCCTGAATGCACTCAACACCTTCAAGGAGCTAATGCACTGTGCCTCCATCCCCCGTGTAACTTAGCAGTGATGTCAACGACAGACCAGATAAATATTGTTCCAAGCAAGACACGCCATGTGGAAGTGCTTTGGAGGAACCAGGCATTGGACTGGCCCGCTCACGGCTCAGTAGAAAAGATAACATATATGATGGTTATGCCTCTATTGTGCAATGAGAGCATTATCAGTCATCGTGTCCTGTTAACGAATTCACGAGCCACTGTGAAGGGAATGAGCATGCGTCTAATGGGGTTTGTAGTCGCTGTAGGTCCTAGGCCACATCTCACAACACTCGCCTACCATTACATCTCCACCACAGTTGTTATTGCTGAAGCAATCTTGTGCTGACAGAGTGTTTCATAGCCTGGTTGAAGGGTGGAGACCAAGCCTTGGTCGAATCAGGGACAGCCAACTTCATGAGGATGCTCATTTTCGAGAGCATGTTCATTCCTCATCAACTGTCCCGCCAGTACTGTGATAGGATATCAGCCTCTATCAGACGACCTTGGGCGCTGCACCAAACCTTGCATCGTATGGCAGCATCAGATAGAGAAAACCCATGTTCCATATTAGGCAGTGATCATTTTCGTGTGCTGGGTTGATGATTAAAGGCTGGTTCACGTGCTGGCTCTGGAGCTGTGGCAGTTCCTTGATAGAGTTGGTGGCAAACATTGCTGCGCTCTGTGTAGGGAGTGTGGCTAGCCATACCTGAATCTACTCTGAATTGGGTGGAGCTTTGTTGATGTGTTTTTGGAGAAGAGGTGGATCAGTTGCCTCCCACATCAGTGTATACTGTCAATTGACTTGATTGCGACCCACCCCCCCCCGCGCTCCCCCCGGTCCTAATATTCCCTCGACGCGAGTCGGCTGCGTGTGGGATTTATTCAAGAACTCTGAAGGTTATTGGCCTTCTTACCCCCCATTGGTGCACCCGCTTTATTGTAAAAAAAATCAGAAGTACATTTGTGTTGTGATTTCTGCAATTATGCAAATCAAGTAAGACGTAACCCCCGCTTCCCCTCATCCTGACTGATGAGTCAGCTCTTATCAAGCTAAGATCTTCAAGTTGTGAGCTTGTGTGACCTACATCTGGTTCCATTCATGCAGGGGCGATGTAAAACAGCTTTCGGATAGGTCGGGGCATTTTGAGTAACTAGACTTTGATAATAATGCCAGCTGTGTCATTAGCATTCATCAATTTTCCAGTGATTTTTGAATCAAATTCGGGTCATTATTTAATGAATTTTATATTAGTTCAGAATTCTGCAGATCATGGAACATATGCGGCTCGGTTGCAACAATTTGGTGATAACGCCTGTTTGGCCTATGTGAGAGTCCAGTTTGCACAAACAGAATGCTTCTATGGGAATTGATTTCATCTGCTAGGGAAATGGACCAGAAAAAGTAAATCAATTGCAGGTGTGAAAACTCCAAGTGGGTATTGCTGTGCAAGATGTTGGGTTTGCGAATAACTACTGCACATTTATTCCCGTTTGTGCTGACTGCCTCCTTTTAATCTCAAGAAGGAGAAGTCCATTAGAGGACAGCTTTCAAGGTGTTGAAAGTCTTTTGCTTCTGAGCCTATCCTCAAACACCCTGATCCAGGCCAGCCATTTGTGGTGGAAACAGATGCTTCCGATGTGGCTGTTTATGCAGTGCTCCTCCAGTATGGAGTATGCTCCCTCATGCACCTTGTTCCCATGAGCTTATTATTCCCAGAAGTTGTCAGCTCCAGAGCGCAACTATATGATTTGAGACAAGGAGCTATTGGCGGTTAAGGTCACTTTTGAGACATGGTGGTACCACCTGGAGGGGGCTCATTACCAAATCGAGGTTTGGACGGATCATTGTAATTTGGAACACCTACATACAGCTCAGACATTGAACCTGCATCAGGTGAGATGTCCTTATTCTTTGCTCGATTTGAATTCTGGGTGACCTATGTTCCAAGTGGAGGGAATCAATGTGCTGGCATTCTATCTTGGAAGCCCAAGTATACCCAAAGGGAGGATAAAATCTGGCCACGGATGGTGATTCCGTTGGAGTGATTTTCAGCCACCGACGAACTGGTGGACCTGCAAGTGAGGATTCAGGAGGCGCAGTAGCAGGACCCATTTGTGGCAGCTCGATGTTCAGAATTGGATGAGAATGGGAGACAAGAGACTCCTTGGGCATATATTGAGGACCTGTTGTGGTTCTTTGATCGCATTTATGTGCCTGAAGGTCCTCTTTGTGGCCTTATCCTATGTCAGTGTCATGATAGTCCGGCGGCGGGACACTTTGGGATGTTCAAAACACTGCACCTCATCTCTAGGATATTTTGGTGGCCGAGACTTAAACAGGATGTGTCAGGATATGTGGCGTTCTGTGGGATCTGTCGCCAAGCCAAGTATGCTCCTGGTGTACCCTCTGGTCTCTTGCAGCCCTTGCTCACACCAGAACGACCATGGGGGGCAGCTTCATTGGATTTCATCATTGAGTTACCACCATCAAATGGTGCCACAACCATTTTGGTGGTGGTGGATATGTTGGCTAAAATGGCCCACTTTATTCCATGTGTGGGTCTTCCATCAGCCAAGACAATGGCTCAATTGTTTATCTCCCATGTTTTCTGGTTGCATGGGTTACCAGACCACATGGTATTAGATCAGGGGGTACAATTTATGGCACGCTTCTGGCAGACCCTACTCACGAAACTGCAGGTTCAGGCGTGTCTGCCATCTGCTCATCACCTAGAAACTGATGGGGGAATAGAGAGAGTGAATGCTATTTTGGAGCGGTACCTCTACTGTTTCAGCAATACTCAACAAGACAATTGGGTGGAAGTTCTGCCGATGGCAGAATTCGCTTATAACAATGCTCAACATGCATCCACCTGTGTGTCTCCTTTCTTTGCTAACTATGGGTTTCATCCATGACTTTTCCGTTCATCCCTGTCTGATTCCCCAGTACTGGCAGTGGATACATTCTTGCAGGAGTTAAAAGCATGCACCACCTGGTCCATGAACAACTAGAGAGATCCAAGGAGGACTTTCAACGGTTTGCAGACTGACATCATCACGATGTTCCACCTTTAGTGGTAGGCAATTGGGTTTGGCTCTACTCTATACTGACCAATGACACAACCATCAAAAAAGCTTGATCTCCATTACTTAGGATATTTTCCAGTTGAGGTGGCGATCAATCCTGTGGCTTATCGTCTCTCCCTACCATGGGCCATGTGTATCCATCCTGTTTTTCATCATTCCCTGTTAGTCCCTGCTTCATCTGACAGTCCACATAGACCAGCTCCATCATAGCCAGCCCCAGTAGCCCCTCTGGGAGAGGAGGAGTACAAAGTGAATAGCATCTGAGATTCATGCCAGTTGCGAGGCTGATTTCAGTATTTGATGGCATAGAAAGGTTATGGACCAGAGGACTTCACCTGGGTCGATGCCACTGATGTTTATTCTCCTCCTTTGGTCCAGGACTTTCACATTCAATGTCCTTGTCTACCTGATCCTGGGGGAGAGGGCCCTGTGGGGGGGGGATAGTGTCATGCCCCTGGTGAAGACTGACTCTGAGGAAGAGGAGGAACAGCCAACAGGGAGTGGGAGTGTGGCTCTAAAGGTGTTGGAGGAGGCTGGGGAAGGTCAGAGGCCGGCTAAGCAATCAGAGGAGGATCCAGGCCCATCTCCTATCCATCCAAAGTCACACAGGGAAGAGAGGATCAAGGAAAAGTGAGGTCTACTCAAGAGGAGATTACCATGATCCTCCTTGTGGCTTGCAGCTGGGAGCTATGTATATAAGTTTATAACTATGCAGTCAGAATTGATGGAGTCAAAGTTTAGTGTTTACTTTGAAAGAGGTTTATCTTTGCTGGCGTTCTTCCCATGGACTCTCTTCGGTTATTTTCCTGGAGTTTATGATTAGTTATCTTGGTTTGCTTTGGACCTCTTGACAATGACGTTCATTTTGGTTTTCTTTTTGCCTCCTTATTTACTTTTGTGACTTTAAACTGTGCCTAATAAAACAGTGAAGTTAAGTTGAAGGCCTTTCATGTATGTTTTGGGTTTTGGGTTATTTTGAGAGACTAGGGTTCATCACACATCCATTTTCTGAAGTGATATCTCTGGAGCCTGAAACTTCATTCTCCCATCTCTGTTGTACAATAAGTAAAATCATAAAAACAATTGTCAACCAGAGCTTAACCTTATGATGAAGTTGTACAGGAATAGGATAACATCCTGACACTAATGGTCAATAAGGAAAACCGAAGAGTAGTGAATGAATGGTGAGCAAATATTTTGCAGTTCCAAGTCACACTTTGGTTTGGTTGTCAGTAGCATGACATGGTATAGAAAACAAGGCAGAGGAAACAAGAATGGAAAATTTTACTTTATTAAAATGAATGAAAGGCATTAATTGCTTTACACAAACTATTTTACTATTTCTTACCTTTTTAAAAAATAACTTAAACTTGCGATTTATTTTTATAATGAAATTATAGTATTTGTTTGGGGAAGGAGGGATTCCCAAAAAAAAAGAATTTGTGGGGCTACAGATAGCCCACATGTGGAAAGTGGTCAACTTCTTCCATATATCTTAAGATAATTAATTTTTCTCACAACAGGATGATATTTCCATTATTTGTGATGAAAGTTAGAGATGTGCAAGGTTTATTCTTCATCTCAGTAAGATTCAAACTGCAAAACTTTTGTTAGCTGGCAGCCAGCAGAAATAGCCTGCAGTACTATATTTTAATCACCGCACCAGCAAGGCTCTTAATTTTTCTGCATTGTCAAAAAAGCAATTTGGAGGATTTTGAAATGGAATCATGGAAAATATAGGTTTACTTTTCCACAATAAGGGAATAATATTTTTCAGTACAGCTTAAAACACAGTAGTGCTGCAATGCTTCTGCCAAGAGATATTTTTTTTGACAAGAATTTTAGAATTCTTTGAGATATAACAAAAGCAATTAAGACAGATTAAAATTGCTTTGAAGAAAACCACTGATATGAAACATTAAAGCACATAAAGATATATCTATGAATTGCAGTATAATGATTTTTTATGATTCTGAAAGATAGGGTATAAAAAGGGAAGAGTTTTTAACTAGGAGATGCTTCATGGAAAATTATATGAATGATTTTCTCTTTCTCTTTGAAATGTTTAATTAGTTCCCTTCTATATTCCCTATCTTACATTCTAGTTTATGGAAGTCCACAATATTATTGCACCTGCATCTACCTCCCTTATTTTATTTCACAAATACCTAATACAGTTTTAATTATAATTCTCAAGAAACCATATAATTTAGTGATTGTTTTTATGAAGAAGGGAAGAGGCTGAAGGCCACCTCAACACATCATAGAGCAGAAGAATTCCAAATGCTTTTACAATGTGCTGAGGTTACTGTCATTTTTACATTCCATAATAATCTACATGGATAGAGGCATAAAGTCTTCATGAAAGCCTTCTTTCAACAAGCCCTTGGAAAGTATTTTTGCAGAGTCTGTCACTGAAAAGAGTATGAATCTTGTTGCATCAGACTTAATTTGATCAGGCACAACTTTATACTTTTATGCCTACACTTTGGTCATCCTCAAATAGGAACATTTCAAAGAAAGGGAACCAGAATTATTAAGGGGGTCTGGATTAATTAAAGGATTGATCAAAGAAATTGAAATATTTAGCTTAATAATACTATCCATGGATATAACAGTCACAACATATGAAGAGATGTCACACAAAAGATCAAGATCTGTTCTGTATTATTCTAGCATACTAATCACACAATATTATTATAAGAAAGGAGATACCTGTTTATAATATTAGGAAACACAACAATGGAGTAAGTACATTCCATTGCTGGATACGCTGAAGCAAAGGTTGGATGTTGTTGACAGTCCTGCTCTCTCCCCTCTTACTAGGGAATCTTGTCTGGATTGGGATTTCAAAGCTTCTGCTAAATCTTGTTCCACCATTTTTTAAATGTACATATATTAAACATTTTCAACTCTGTCTATCTTTCTAATTTTCTCCCTATCCAAGTAGATTTTCCTTCAGATAGAAATGTTGCTTTAAATGCTTTATATCTAGCTGCTTTTAATTTCTACATAAAGGCTACTAAGCATCCTGCTTAGTTATCAGACTTAATTGTTACTTTTTGATGCTTCTGAAATATTTACCTATTAGATTACCAGTTGAATACCAGCATAATAAGCTTGTTTCATACTAGAATAATTAAGGCCCGGTCCCATTGGCCAACAAATGCAAAACGTATGCATAAAGGACACAGCGAACGAGCAAAATTTCGGGGGTGGCTCCATCTGTTGTCATCTGCTCCAAAAAGTGGCAAAAATTTGCATAAACAGAATGGAAAAGAATGGATGTGGTAGTATGTAGCGGGGATGTTAAACGGATGTTTATAGGAAGTCTAGCGGATGAAACCGGATGGAAGCGGATGACACCTCCGAAGGGATTCTGGGGGAGAATTTCGAAGCGGACGCATAGCGGATGAAGCGGATGCATCACGTATGCCTAAAGGAAAGAAAGGGGATGCNTTGCTCATATGTCACAGATTTACATCGTACATGGCAGAAAGTTCATCCGTTCACAAAGTTTTGTGCAGCTCAAAACATCTTGTGCGGATGAAATTGCAGTGGATGGATGCTCGATGGAGAGAGCGTATGAAGCAGGTATGCAATGAGTATACAACAGATGCATAGCGTTTTCCAACGGATGGCAAGCTTTTTTTAATGTTTTACATCCTCTTTGCCTCTGAAAGTGCAGTGGGACCGGGCCTTAAATTAGAAGTTATAGTAGTGTCTCCGTTTTTTGATTCCTCATCTCATTCCACCATCCCTTCCTGCCTGTAAACATGCTTTGTTTGAAAGCTTATTCCCCAAACGTTTTTAACGCATTGTTTTCCTGTGTCATAATATATTTTTTTTTTTAAGAAGCAGACTATATCTGGAATATATTTGCTTTTAGCTGCAGTCAGTTTTTGTACATACCACTTTTAGCCTATAGTTGTATTCCTTTGCCAGTTATTCACCTGCAGCCACTCACATAATTTGCATTGATTATGAAATTTGCATATAAGTGCTATCTCAACAATATTTTGCAACAACACCCAGCCTTTATCATACTAATTAAATGTAGAGGGCAGGGGAAAAATGATCCAGAGTCAGTTGTGGATTCCCACACATTCTGATGGTTCTCAAACTGTTGAAAACTACCCATATTTACTCTTGAAAAACAGGCAAAAAAGAGGGAAAATACAGTAAGCCATACTAACAAAAAATAACAAACATGCTTCAAATAATAGATGATATATGATATATGACTCTTAGGGTCTTCAGGTATGAATTGCAATATTAGTTCCAAATGATTCTCTATATATACAGTATATATGGGCAAAAGGAAAAATACTAAGAAACATGCAGGAAATATGTATAATATAATTATTTTTGTAATCCATAAGTACTGTTTAATAGGTTCATCCATGTGTGGGGGATTACATAGGTTTTTCTTCTCTAGTCTGATGTCCTCTAAGAATTTTCAGCAAGCATGACCAATAAAAATTTTGGAAGCTATAGTCCAACACATGTGGAGATATCATTTAAAATATGTTCTGGAGAGTTTGATTTCCTGTAGATGTAGTTCTAATCTAGTCCAGAGTCATCATCCAGTATTCCAGAAAAACTTCTATTAGGATGTAAATATTCACAGAAGAAGAAACAGTCCTCTATCTACTATATACCAAAATAACACTAGCGTTTGTTCGAGGACACCAAAATGTTTTCATGTTTCAGAAAAATATGACTGTTGGTCTACTACATTAATATTACAACATTTAAATGCCTATACCATGCTGTTAAGTCCTCCCTCAGGCTTTGTCCCCTGTCCCTGAGTTGAGCTGCAATCTTCTATTGTCATGAACTGTCTCTTCTGTGACATAAAGTTGAAGAGTGCCACTTCTATTGCTATTTCTGCTTCTTCCAGTCACACTTTCCTGGCCCTTTCTGCCCTAAAGCTGTTGAAAGAATTTTCCAAATGAGTGTTAGTATGATTGAGGCTATTTTATTTCCCAATGGGTATGTTATATCCAAAGTCTATATAACCTGTTTCTGTATAGATTTCTATGCAAAATAAACATCTTCCTATAAATAGGAAAAGTGATAATCAACTTCAATCTTTTGTCTTGATTTTCAAGTTAAAATGAAGTTTGGCAAGATATTAAAGGAATGCAAAGAAAAGAAAAAGGTTGGATATCTGAATGGTATTCATGTATTAAACAAGTTAAATGGATGACTTGGAATATAAATCCCATTAACACTCATTTTATTCATTTTGCTATGAAATATAATTGTACAAAATTAGTTTGACAAGCAACAATGGTTCAGTCGGCCTGAAACATATTAGATTTACATTTCTATTGATACTGATTATCCTCAAATTTCATTTTAAATTGTACATAGAACAAAATGAAAACTTTTAATTGCACTTAAAAATCTGTCTTTTCTTTATTTTAACCATATTTCCTATTTATTCCTTATCTGGTACATTTTTCTCATTATCTTTTCATTATTTACTCAACTATTCACCCATCAATAGTTAAAAATATACTTAGGAGTTTACCTGCAAATTAATAATGTAGATGAGGATGCTTTTCAGAATTCTAATGTCTTGGATTTTGCTCCAATTCTAGATTATTTTGAGAATTACAGACTGAAGCACTGGTCATCTTCTACTGACACAAATTCCAAAAAATTTACCCAACCTTTTTTTTATCGAGACATGAATGCCACCAGAGATACAGTTGGAAACAATTACACATACACCCACAGTAAAAAAAATGCATGATTGACATCTTCACAATAATGCCAATAATCCCAAACACAATAATTAATTGTTGCTTCAACTGAGCCCTCAGACTTTATTTTACATAGGATTGATTGATTAGTTATTTTAGAAATCCATTGTAATCTTTATAACTGTTTCCAAATACATATTTCAAAGATTTCTATCTTCTTTCTCTTACTCTTTCTCAATAACAAGCTGTTATAGTCATACATTTTGATCTTAATTGTTACAGAAATAGTATTATATTTCATGAACGTGTATAAATTTGTAATTCTATTTCTTCCTAGAATTAATCTCTTCACCTGTCCACCAAACTTGTCTGTTTTATATGTTCTTAATCTATCACATCTACTTCTTCATGCTCAACTACAAGCTCATAAAGCATATTGATTAATATTACCATTGTCTTCTTAATATGTAACATTAACTTGGATCTCTCACTTTCCATTTTTAGATTCATAATAAGCTCTTCTAAATCTTCCTTATTTTCAGCTGATAAAATAGTGCCACTGCATATTTCAAACTGCAGAGTTCTTGGTGCTCTCTAGGCTTAATTGCTAACATTATCAGCACAGTAAATTTTTAGTATTTTGGTTTACTATTTTGATTCCAGTTGTCATCTCTTCCAGTTTAACTATTAATATATCTGCTGTATAAGGTAAGCAAATATGGGAACAATAAGCACCTTTCTCTTTTTTTATATATACATTTTTTATTTTTAAAAACAAACATACACATACAAAACATAAGACCATAAAACTATCTTCCATTTTAAATACATACAGTGTCTTAGTTGGTTACATATCTTTTGTGCTATCCTTTTGTAATCAGTTACTCACAATTTATATCAGTCTTCACATTGTTGAACTAACATATACTTATATATTTATCAGTTATTAATCATCCATGACTAAACTATTTATTCCATCATTTTAAACGAGATGTTCCAAGTTTTATCTTAAAATTAGTGTTATACTTTCAACTAGTGGTTATGTATATCTATATGTTTTATATTAGTTTATTAAATTTCTATCAAAAAATTATCTAGTCTATTACATTACCATGCCTTTTAATCCAATCATTGATAAAACAAATCCCATATCATATAAATTGCTTGTCTTCTTGTTCTCTAATTTCAAATGTCAGTTTACTCATTTCAGCACAGTCCATAATTTTT
>BHFT01017838.1:0-50634 GCA_004320025.1 Laticauda laticaudata | reverse complement strand
AATTCTGCCAGGGCATGTAAACTTATGAGCACAACTGTCTATACATGTAATTTTTAAGTTAAAAACATAATTTAATAAATATGAAATATTTTCTTCATATTATATACTCAATTCTGGCTAAGAAATTGCCATATTATTTATATTCCAAACAAAATAATTTCTTCATTAAAAATAACTTTATTTTGAATAATAACTTTATTATTCAATTCTTTCAGAGTTGAGTCCATGTTAGGTATCCCCTTGACTTGCATAATTATCTCTGAATTTTTTACTATCTTGGAGGATATTTGTTTAGAAAATGCAAAAATTAGATTTAAAACAAGCAAATTTTACATAGCCAAGTACAAATACAGATTAACAGAGTTGAAAGTGATCTTGTAGATCATCTAGCCCAACCCACCCACCTCCCAAGCAGAACACGTTACACAATTTCTGACAAATGGCAGTCCAATCTCTTCTTGAAAGCTTCCACTGATGAAACTCAATGAACAGTAGATGCCATTCTGTTTATATAATACTAAGGCCAACTGGAATTTTTTGTCAATAAGCAAGAACTAATAAAACAAAACTTCTGTTGAAATGATGTTCTTCATATGTTTCGAACTACACAGAAAACTATTTCTTGCCATTTAATTAGAGTTATTACAGGAATTGGCAATATATTTTTTGAAACAAATATTCTAGGAAAAACATTAGTTTTCAAAATGTCTGTGGAGAGTCAGAGTTCCAACCAAACTCTCCATCTGAATTCAGCACTTAGAGACAGTCCATCCAAGTAAGAATTTTTAGAGAAGTCATATTGGCACATCTGGGAAAACCCGAATCTGAAATCCTGCGTTTTCCTCTGTTAAATTAAACTTACATCCAACCCCCTTACTTATGACCTTCAAGTCCCACTCTCCAATCCACCTCCATTCTGAACTCCTGCCAAGTCCGGTCACTCCCATCCAAACTCCAGTGACTCGGCCTTGAGCTCTGGTGAAAGAATGTCGTTGTGGCTATCCTCCCTTCTCACTTTACTTTGATTCCTACGGTTACCCATCCTCCCTTATGGGAGCCCCAAATCCGATTCAAGATGGGTGGGGGCTTACATGGAGATTCTTAGTCATCCAGGTCATAGTTCTCTCAAAAATGCTTTGAGAGAACTACTGGAACAACTGGACTGTTTTTCCTTGAGGAGGAAAATCTTTCACCATCACAACTGTTAAAACTTCTTAGATAAGAAGTGACATGTTTTATTCCTCCTGGTAAAACAGTCCAGTTGCCTTTTGAAGTAGTTTCAAAACATTTGCTCCATCAATTAAATATTATCTGCACTATGTAGAAATAATTTAAAAGGAATAACTTACAATTTAATTATCTAAATAATGCATATAGTCCTTGGTCCACAATTCTAGACAATTAACAATCATTAAAGTTACAACAATGAAACCCCAAAATGCAACAGCAGCATCATTATTATTAACACAGCTAAGATCTTCATTTTAAAAAAAATTACATCTTACAAACATACAGCCAAACTTACCTAATACCCCTTCCTATTTCCTGAGAATAACCAAAATTTTAAAAATAAATTTTTACAGTCAATAATAGACTATAATGCTATGAAAAATCATGCGATTTAATTGTTACTTTCATTAAATATTAAAGTTAGAAAAGTATTACCTGAAGAGAAAAAGATTTTAAAATGCAGTTTTTTACTTTATTTGGAATCTCCTACAATCTTGTAAAAGAACACATGCACATGATACATAGCTCAGATTTAAAAAGTTATCAGGTTGTCTCTTCTCCAAGTATGGTCTGACCTTGCAAATAGTTCTTCTCCCCTTCCATCAACCTTCTTTTTCCCTGGGACCAAGTAATAGGAAAATATGTGATACAATATTTATCTAGCTATCTGAAATTGTTGCAAAGACTATAGTTGCCTCATGAGACAACAACCTAGAAACTGCTCCTTAATGGAATAGGAATTGCAGGAATTGCAGTTTACAGCCACTTGAAAAACAAAATAACAGAATTGGAATGGACATAGGAGGTCCAGAGTTCCCCAATCTTTCCGCCAGGGGTGGGCTGCTGGGGGTTCACAGGGGTTCGGGAGAGCCCCTAGCTAAGCTTCTGTGCAGTTTGGAGAACCCCCAAATCCCATTCCTGGCTGGCCCCGCCCCACCACCCCACTGCTCAACCCATCCCAGAAGTTCCCATGCAGCCCGTTTTGGACACAGGTAAATAAATTTTCAGCAATAAGTTTCTTTTATTGTCCTGTCTTTTTTCAATTAAAATCTTTTGAAAGGAAATTAGCAATGAAAGGCCTTTTTAAAAAGGCATAGTAAAATTGTTTTAATATGTTCCATTAATATTGCATTTTAAAAAAATAGTCCTAGATATTTTTTAAAACTCTTCTTTTTATATATATATTTTTCAAATCAGGTACTTTTGTTGCTAACATGCTTTTATTTATATCTATCAGCAACAGGCAGAACATTTGTGAACTTATTTGCAAGTATTAGGTAAGTAGCTGTTGAGAGATATTCAAAACTTTTAAAAGTTGTAAAATCTTGGGACAAAAATAATATAAAAAGGCACTATGAGTTATATATATAATTTTAAAATATATATTTTTTAAAAAGAAGAAGCAAAAAAATCTACTTGTCCGTATAAAGTCACGATGGAAACTTCCAAAAGTCAAGTAATAAATCAATGAGTGAACTGAAAAACTTACTACAGGCCCTAGTTTTAAAGGTAAACACCTTTTTGTCTCAACTGGGGCACCCCATGTCTAATTCCTAAACAGTTAAATAAGCAATGTCACTAAGGAGAAAAAGGTATTCTTCTGCAACATATCTAACATTTACATTGCTCATTAAACAGATTTTGTTTAAATAATGAACAAACTGCATTAAATTCCAATGAGAATTATGGAATTATAAGTCAACTGATAAAGCTCAGAGGAGATGGAAGAAATGGGAGGGAGAAGAGAGTATATTGACTAACATAAAGGGCGCAGCTTGAGAAAGGATATTCCTGCCACACCTGATCAAACATAATCCACAAAGGGGAGACTGAAAAAAGAATTAGAGAAGCGAGACAAGGCTGTTGGAAATTTGCATCCAGAACAGATTAAAAAAAATTCAATAGGGACTAAGGAAATACAGAATATATATTACTATAAATGCAAAAGCTGACTCAAATGTCAAGATTACTGCCTGAATAAATCTGAATATGAAAGTCATTGGTTCCATAACTTAATGAAGAAATGCTCAAGAAAAATCAAGGCAAGAGCTGAAAAATGCCCTGAAACATGAAAGTAGAAGTGTTCAGTACTACCACTGAAACTCATCTATACAATTCATCAAAACAAAATTAATGTCTTCAGAGTAATCTTAAAGTGATGTTCAATCACAGTTAAATAATAATATTAAATGTCAACAGAAGAATTTTGTACCTCAATAATGAGGAACAAAAAGGTAATTATTGATTCCACAGTTAAACAGGATTTTGGAATCTGTTCCTTTAAGCATGCTGATGTTGCACCGCCTCTCCTATTATCCCAATGAAATGTTCAAGTAAGCTATTATAGTGTTCTGTACATTAAACATGAAGATTTTCTGTATTATCTTTGCATAAAGCAAAATGTTACCTAAACTTGTATGAAAGATGTTAGTTTTTTTCATTTTTCAGTCATTTGGTAGTTTATGTGCACACAAAATCAGAACCCTTCATTCTTTTTGCTTTGTAATCTAATCTGTGCATACATCTAAAATGCTTCATTAAATAATATCGTAATATCCTATAAAGTTACAAGATTGAACTGAAAAAAAGGTTGGCAAAACCAGCTCGCCCTTCATTGCAGGCATGACTCCGTAGTCTGGAATTCCATTCACAACCTCCGCCTCTAACCTGAAATCAGAGGCAGCCCAGGGAAGGCAGGAGGCTGACCTCAAATGTCTGAGTAAAGCTGCTCTTTATGCTTGTCTTGTGACTGTTAGGTAAGCAAAGACCAGGTAATCCTGGTTCCCCTCCAAGCAAAAATGGAACAGGGAATACTTTCCATTGCCTGACCACTGCTCTTGGCTGTGCTGCTTAAAAAATGGAGCAGCTCAAGATGCTGTTCTTTTGCTGGAGAATGGAAAAACTGCATTGTGAATGGAAGAAATGTGCAGGGAAACTGATGAAGTTTGTGGGACTAAAAAGAGTTCAATCAGACCTTCCAATTCACAATATATCATCTTCTTTTTTTTTGCATTGGAAGATCTAATTTAACTTTTTTTTTAGTCCCACAAGCTTTTTGGTTTTCCTTCACATTTCTTCCATTTGCAGCTTTTCCATTTCTCTGGCAAAAGAAGAGCATCTTGAGCTGCCGGAAGAAATGCAACAGAGCTGGAAAGCAAGTTTATCTAGGAGCTAGCTTCTGCAGATTTTCAGAAAGCCAAGGTTTATCTTATGGGAAAACTTTTTAATCTGTCTCAAAGTGGGGACGAAGCTACTCTGGCTAATATAATTCGTCATGGACTCTAAAGCAATTTCCCAGAGAAAAGACCCTGATTAAATGCTTGCTGTGAGGATTTTGATTCAATGCATTTAATTGATTAATTGTTCCATTGAGCCATCAAGGGTTTCGGGCATAACAATGGCCTTTTCAAGACCCTTGCTTCTCAGAAAGGATGGCTCAGTTTTTTATGTTTTTTTTTCCTCCTGGGCCTCAGGGAAGCCTCCTGGGTGAAGCAGTAAGAAAGTGAGGGGGATCCCGGCACAGCTGATTGCTGGGAGGAAAAAAAAATACTGGTTCAGCTGAACCGGTAGCTGTTTTTTTACTACTGGTTTGGCCGAACAGTAGCATTTTTTACGACCAATTTGCCCGCACCAGGCTGGACCAGCAGTATCCCACCACTGATTCTATGACTTTTTTTCCAACCAGATGGGGACGGTTCTCACACACTCTGGTCTACTCATAGAAAATAGCATACAAAGTAAAAAAAACAAATCAGTTAGGCACTTGCATACGTGGACAGATTTCTAATGGAACTTTGATTGACACATATGGCAACAGAGAAAAATAATGTATGTTAGTGAATTCAAGCTTAATACATAACTGATAATTAGATCAAAAGTAGAACCAGTACTGAACAAACATATATAAAGAAGGAAATTGTACTGTACTGTTTTCTTAAATATGCAACTACTAAAGTGAATGAAAACCTAAGTATGAAGATTCTTCACATCTTCTTGCATTTAGTATAAAATTTTAAAGACAATGTATACATCCATTTACACAGTACAAGCAGCTCACAATATAACTCTTAATTATACTTCAATAGAACCTATAAATTCAAATGAATAAGACAATATCAGACCAAGGAGTTCGAAATCCAACTCTCAGTCTCTTAAGATTAAAGTCGAAATGCCACACAATGTGAAGCTATAATTTATTCTAAACATACAATGTGACACATGCAGGACAAAGTGCTCAGATCTTCAGCTTTGTGGGGAAGTTACGAGTCAGAGAAGATGGCAGCTGAATTTATTTTACACAAGAAAATCTGTGACCTCTTGAGTCATCATTTCAGAGTTATTTCTTATCAGATTCTTCAATACCTTCAATAATGGCAGAGCTTCTAATGTAGTTTAAAAAGTTTTAAAATTTCAGGAAGATACTCAGAAATGTATCTACCTTGAAGATAGTATCCATGTTCAAATGTATAGCAGAGTCAAAGGCTCAATCAGGAGTTGATCATAGGAAATGTTTCATGACCTTTTGTATTATGTTATAAAATGTTTTATGATAATTTTTATGAAATTGAAATTATTTGTTTTGAAATTAAAATTATTAAATTTCAATTTCAAAGGAGTCATGGGTCCCAGATTTTGGGTGCATTCTGTAAGTTAAGCCATTTGAGGCAGTTCGATTCCAAAAGTTTGAACCTATTCTATGATGCAATGTTTCACCCAATTAAAGGTTATAGATACCAGAGTTTTAGTATGATATACTTTTAAATTAAATGTATATGAAATTTGTATATTACAAAGCAAAGCACAGCCTCGAGCATAACTTTTATTTTTAAGAATGCCTTTGGATGTCACAAAGATAACACAAAATATTCTTATAAAACAAAACAGCAGATTATCACGCTGCTTTATATGGAAGAATGCCTATCTGGTCCAATAGAAATCGAAAATGAAACAACAAAGAGCATTCACCTAAACAACATTGTGATGCCTTCAATAAGTGTCCATAATGAGAAACAAATGCTTTTATGTTCTAATATAATGTAGAAATGAATCAAGATGCTGAAAAAATACAAATAAATGCAGGCAATTTAAAAATGAGCAGTCAGAAATTATAAAAAGTTTTCACTACAGCCAATTTTAGGTGTAAATAATGCCAAAGAAAAAGTGTTTGTGAAATAATTTTTAGGTGTTAAAAGATTGCTATCTAATGAATAACTGGCTAAAGTTGCTTAGAATATGTTATGTGTTAAGAAAAAAAAATACATCAAAGGGTATCTAACACAGAATTGAAAAATACTATCAGAAACATGAATACTGATCAGAAGAAGACATTACAAAAGTAAGAAACATCAAACAAGTCACAAAAGTAAGAAACATCAAACAAGTATCAAACAAGACCACTTGAAATTTCTGTATGCTTAGAATACCTCTTAGAAGGAAATCATGTTGTAAATTCTATAGAAAAATAAATAAGCCTAGTATAACACTGCAATGTTATTACATGCAAATATTATTACAAGATAAAATAAATTCAGAAATTATAGCTAAAATAAGTTAAAAATGATAGACATTATTTAAAATTCAAAGAAGCTGAAAACAGTGAAGATACTCAAAATGAGGAAATTTGAGTAAAAATTAACACACATTTCTTGTTGGGAGAAAACAACAAAAAATCAAAAGTGTAAAACTAGAAGATTGGAAGAAAAGTTTTTTTAAACTAATTATAAATTTAAAAATAACCATCTTACATATTGATAATAAAACATGAAAATCTAATAAAACAATTGTGAATAACCTTTTTTTCCTCAAAATCTGCTTTTTCACAAGATGAAATGAGATATTCGAAATTAGGGTCATTTTCCCTGATTATCTACATGCATCTTACTTCATAGTATTATTTTTAATTTTAAGACTTACCAGTTACATTGTTCAAAACTTCTTTCAAAACACTGAAGCTGTGCAATAAGGGGTCACGCTCTTCATCCTAAACATATGAATATATTGTTACATATTTAAAGCTGGATCCTCAGAAGAGAGAATGAAGATTTTAATCTCTTCAATGGTATTCTATACAAAGGTATGATCATAAAACCATTTTTTCTGAATATTACCAATTTACAGTTCTTATTTCTGAAGGTTTTTTTGTAGGAGAGGACAGTAAATGATATAACTTAAAACTTCAGAAGTTTCTATCCCACAGCACAATACACTAGAATAGAGCATGGGAAACAGACAAGATACCTAGAGATCCTAATCTAGGGAAACAAAAGCGATGCGTTAGCCATCACTGGACTTGTTGGGATGACAGCATGGATGGCAACAACAAATTTAAAAGAAACACTCATAAGAAAGGATATTACAGCATCCCTAAAGAAAACGTGTGTGCACAGAAATTTAGGAATTGGAGCATGAAAATCTTGTCAATAGCATTTAGCTAAGAATTGCAAAAGAAACAAAAATAATACATTCAGGTGAGGGTTTCTTTTTCACAGACTATATGAGCAAGCAAAAATATAGATGACGTCTTCCAGCATTACATTATCCTGATTTCAATTATCCTGATACCTGTTGAGCGCTTAATTCAGTCAAGAATCTAGGTCCAACAAAATCTGATGGATCAAGTGATAGAGTTTTCTCCTGGTTCAAATGCAATATCAGATCATGCTCTAGTGGCTGCAATGTTGAAATCTGAGAACACAATTAATTCTAATATTTGAATTAATAAAATAAGTTTCCTTTGTGGAATATTAGAACACTTTTTTAACGAAAGAAATCCATGTTAATCTATTACCTGTTCTGAACTCTTTTAAGGCATACATTTGTGAATGCATAACTTTTGCTTCAGAAATCTAGAGATATTATTCTAGAGGCATTAATACAACAGGAAAAGATGGTTAAAATGTATCGTTGAAACTTATAAAGCATTTGCATCAGGTATATTAATGAGGGCGTATCCAGCGAGGAAATCAGGAAATTCAAGCAGTTCAAATGAGTATAAAGATTTATTGCAAGCTTAAGTTCTCTACAAGAATCTGATCAATTAATGGTCAAGGGAAATGAGTTTGGCCTCTCCCTCGGGCTCAGTCTGGTCATCTACTAAAATATCATTCTGGAAGTAGTTAATGAACTAAGAAAAGATCCCACCTCTTTCAATGTGCCTCTTGCTCCCTTCTTCACATTTTGTCAATTTTATTACTCAATTTTATTGTTAATATTTCTTGTTTTAATACCTTGTTTTATCTTATGGGTTTTTACAATTATAAACCACCTAGAGCCCTTCTGGGTGAGATGAGTGGCACATAAGTTTAATACATAAATAAGAAATAAAAAAGAATAAGAATAAACTATGGTAATTGCACCAATGGAATAGTTCTTGAAATGAACAAAGAAAAATACAGGGAATCTCGTGGTAAAGCTGGAAACTTACTATCCTACCAGCTGAAGTAAAAACAGTTGAATGCAATTTCAAAAATCCAGTCTAAAGTCTGTCAGTTATAGACAGCACTATTAAACATATATTTCAGCAGTCCCCAGTCCTTCGTGGCTTGGAGGCCCAGGTGGGAGAGGGAAAGAAGGGAACTGGGTTCCAGCCTACTGCTCACATGGCCCAGTTACAAATAAGCCAGGCCTGGTAGCTGCTAGGGATTCCTGATATAGATAATACCGAATTATATACATCTAATTCCTTTGTAATTTTTAAACCAAAATTTTGAGGAGTGACAGAAATGGAATATTTCTCAAGCAAGGGTTGACTGGGCTTCAGTTTGGTGGATGAAGGGCCCGTTTTTAATAACTCTGTCAAAGGGAGGGCAACCTCGGCAAAGGAAGAAATGAATTGTCCATAGAAATTGGCAAAACTCAAAAAGCTTTGAAGTTGCTTTCGTGTTTTGGGGGGTTGCCAGTGCAGCGCGGCTTTCACTTTACCAGGGTCCATCTCAATTCCCTGGCTGGATATTTGGTAGCCTAAGTAATCCAGCGACTCCTTGTGGAATTCGCATTTTGAGTTTTACATATAACTTGGTGGCCAAAAGTTTTTTCAGGACTTGTCTGACCAATTTGACATGTTCCTCAATGGTTTCGCTGAATATAAGATGTCAATCAGGTAGACAAAGACCCCCTGGTACAGGTGCGGATGTAACACTTCATTGATTAGTTGCATAAATACTGCAGAAGCCCCATGAAGTCCAAAAGGCATGACTCACAATTGGAAACTGTTTTTTTAAAGGCTGTTTTCCATTCATCTCCCTCTTTTATGCGGACTTGGTAGTAAGCTTCTCTCAGATCTAGCTTGGTGAAGACCTTGCCTTTTGACAGGTGGTTTAATAAGTCCTTCATAGGGGGGAAAGGATACATGTTTTTGACGCAAACGGTGCTCATGCCCCTAAAAATCACACATAATTTCAACCCGCCATCTTTCTTTTCTTTGAACAGCACTGGAGTGGCCAAGTTAGATTTGGCAGGTTCAATGAAACCTCTGTCCAAATTGATATCAATATATTTCCTCAATTCAGTCATTTCAGCTGGTGTAATTAATGCATCTTTGGTTTTGGTAGTTTTGCCCCAGGTTCTAACTCTATAGCACAATCAGTGGCTCGTCAGCAGTGGCAGGAAACAAGCATCGCCCGGTCTACGGGAGTCTGTAGGTCGGGTTCTAAAGTCCTCAGGCCCGCCATCTTCGCCATCTTTTGACATCTTCGACATCTTCACTCCAGTCATCACTGGTGAAGCATCTTGTGCTGACAGCAAGTGTGTTCATGCCTGGTAAGGGAACGGTATAGATCCAAGCCTTGGTTGTCTCAGGGGCCACAGCCAATTTCATGGAAGCTCACTTTGTTGAGCAGTGGCTCATTCCCCAGCAACAGGTGTCCCTGCCAAAAATGGTGGAGACGACTGATGGTCAGCCTCTTTGTTCGGGACCTGTGGTTGCTGCAACCAAACCCCTTTGCATGTGTATTGGGCAACATGTGAAGGAAGCCATGTTCTATTTTGCTGCAGTACCTCATTTTCCGGTGGTGCTGGGCTTGGAGTTTACAGGTCCATAATCTGCAGATCATCTGGTCTTCTGGAGCTATGCAGTTTCTTGATAGGAAGTGTGCCAACCATTGTTTGCGCTCCTGTGCAGGGGTGTGGCAACGTCCGTGGACTTGGATCTACCTGCGGAGTTGGTGGACTTCGCTGATGTGTTTGGGGAGAAGGAGGCAGATCAGTTGCCTCCACATCAGTCATATGAGTCTCCAATTTACTAGTTGCACGATGCAAAATTGCTGGTGGATCAGATATACTCCCTGTTAGAACTGGAGTTGGTTGCATTGCGGGATTTTATTGACAAGAACCTCCGGAAAGGGTTTATCCAGCCTTCTACCTCTCTGTTGGCTACCGCACATTTATTCCCCACTTTGCTGCCTTGACTGCTTCCCTTTCTAATCTGCTCAAGAAAGGGGAGAAGTTCCATTGGGGTGCTGAAGAGCAGGCAGCTTTCAAAGCACTGAAGGTCGCCTTTGCTTCCAAGCCTATCCGCAAACACCCTGATCCATTCCAGACGTTTGTGGTGGAAAAAGATGCTTCCAATGTGGCTGTTGGTGTGGTGCTCTTCCAGGCCTATGCTCCCGCAGGCACCTTGTTCCCTTACGCTTATTAGTCCCAGAAGTTGTTTGGAACAAGGACCTATTGGCGGTTAAGGTCGCTTTTGAGACATGGCGGCACCACCTGGAGGGGGCTCATCACCAGATCGAGGTTCAGACGGATCAATGCAATTTGGAACATCTACATAAAACTCAGACATTGAACCAGTGTCAGGTGAGATGGTTGTTGTTCTTTGCCCAATTTGATTTCTGGGTGACAAGTGGGTGGAATCAATGTGCTGATGCACTATCCCGGAAGCCCGAATATACCCGAAAGGAGGACAAAATCTTGCCCTAGATGGTGATTCTGTTGGAATGGTTGACAGCTACTGAGAAACATGTAGACCTTCGAGTGAGGATTCAGAAGGCACAGTGACAGGACCCATTTATGGCAGCTCAACATTGTGAATTGGATGAGAATGGGAGCAAGAGACTCCTTAGGCATATATTGGGGTCCTGTTGTGGTTCTATGATTGCATTTATGTGCCTGCAGGTCCTCTTCGTGGCCTTATCCTACATCAGCATCATGATAGTCTGGTGGCAGGACACTTTGGGGTGTTTAAAACACTGCACCTCATCTCAAGGATATTTTGGTGGCCAAGACTTAAGCATGATGTGTCAGGATATGTGGCATCCTGTGGGATCTGTTGACAGGACAGTATACTCCTGGTGCGCCCCCTGGTCTCTTGCAGCCATTACCCATGCCAGAAAGACCTTGGGGGCATCTTCATTGGACTTCATCACTGAATCCCCACCATCGAAGAGTGCTCCAACCATTTTGGTAGTGGTGGATATGTTGACTAAAATGGCCCACTTTATTCCGTGTGCGGGTCTTCCTATGGCCAGGATAACAGCCCAGTTGTTTATCTCCCATGTATTCCGGTTGCATGGGTTACCATACCAAATATTATCAGATCGGGAGGTACAATTTATGGCACGCTTCTGACAAGTAGGTACAATTTATGTACCTACCTGCAGGGGGTACAATTTATGGCAGCAAAACTGCAGGTTCAGGCGTGTCTGTCATCCACCCATCACCCCGAAACTGATGGGGGGACAGAGATAGTGAATGCTATTTTGGAGCAGGACCTCCACTATTTCAGAAATACTCAACAACACAATTGGGTGGAAGTGCTGCCAGTGGCAGAATTCGTTTACAACAATGCTCAACATGCATCCAACCGTGTGTCCCCATTCTTTGCCAACTATGGTTTTCATCCACAACTTTTCCCTTTAGCCCCGTCTGACTCCCCAGTTCTGGAAGTGGATAAGTTCTTGCAAGAATTAAAAGTTGTGCACCACATGGTCTGAGACCAACTAGAAAGAGCCAAGGAGGACTACAAATGCTTTGCAAACCAACATCATCATGATGTTCCGCCATTGGCGATAGGTGATCAAGTTTGACTCTCTACTCAATACTTACCAACGACGCAGCCATTGAAAAGGCTCAATCACCGTTACTTGGGACCTTTTCTGGTCGAGGCAGTGATCAATCCTGTGGCTTTTTGTCTCTCCGTCATGGACCATGCGTATCCATCCTGTTTTTCATCGCTTCCTGTTAGTCCCTGTATCAGCTAACAGCCTGCATAGATCAGCTCCACCACCGCCGGGCCCGGCAGCCCCTCAGGGAGAAGGGGAGTACAAAGTGGATAGCATCCAAGATTCACGCCAGTTGTAGGGCCCATTTCAGTATTTGGTGGCATGGAAAGGTTATGGACCAGAGGATTTCACCTGGGTCGATGCCACTGATGTTCATGCTCCTGGTTTGGTCCATGACTTCCATGCTCTGTTTCCTCAACATCCTTGTTCGCCTGGTCCCAGGGGAGGGGGCCCTGCAGGGGGATAGTGTCATGCCCCTGGTGGAGACTGACTCTGAGGGAGAGGAACAGCCAGTAGGGGTGGAAATGTGGCTCCAGAGGTTGTGGAGGAGGCTGGGGAAGGGTAGAGGCCAGCTGAGCAGTCAGAGGAGGACTCAGGCCCTCCATCCTAGGGCACGCAGGGAGGAGATCAGGGAAAAATGTGGTCTACTCAGGAGGAGAGTGTCATGATCCTCTTCATGGGTTGCAGGTGTGAGACCTGCATAAGAGTTTGGACCTGCGTGCTAGCAAACACTGAAGACAAAGAGTGGTTTTTCGTGGACGAGGTTTATCTTGGTTGGCGTTCTTCCAACAGACTGTATCTGATTATTTTCTTGAAGTTTCTAATTAATTATCCTGATCTGTCGTGGAACTTTCTTCATTGCAGTTTGTTTCTGGTTTTTGCTTTGTTATCTGCTCTTTAATTTTGAACTGTATTTCTTTTGTTTGGAATGTTATTTTGAAAATAATTTCATCTCCAACTGTGAACAGTTGAACAGTGAAGCCAAGTTGAAGGCATTATAGGACCTTTATTTATGTTTTGGTTTTTGTTATATTTGTGGTACACTCCGGGTCATCACACCCCATGTCAGGCACCACTAACTTCACTTTAACGGTAAAAGGTGTGATGGGTGTACTCACCATAGGATAGTCGTCAGTGGGTTGTCCAAGGAGGCTGTTGATCTGGAAGTTTGTTGCTCCCTTCTGCGTGGAGAGGACTTTCTATGGTGTGTCTAGCAAAGTGGCTAGTGTCAGGCGGCTTTCCTTGACTTTTCCACCCTTGGAGGCTGTATCAGACCTCGGTTGTGGAGCTTGTGGAACAGGTGCGGCTGCTCTATGGCCACCCTGGCCACAACAATAACACTTTATCATTCTCGTGGTTTGGGTAGAAGCAGTTTCAGCAGGTCTGGTCAGCTGTTGCCTGGCCACAGCTCTCCAAGGAGGGCCTTCAGATAGGGGTCTTTTTTGTTGGTTGATGTCACAGTCTCAATTGAGGATGGCCACATAACACGTTTTCAGGGTCTCTAGTACTCCCCTAATGTCGCAGGCCTTCTTTACTTTTGGGTCAATGGCATTTTTTAAAAAGTGCAAGATTAATTTTTCAGGCCAATCTATGAGGTGGCTTGCGACCCTTCTAAAGTCCCATATAAAATCTGATAAGGGTCACTTGCCCTGTTTCATTTCCATTAATTTGTCCTTATTTTCAGCCACTCTGTCTCGATTCTCAAATCTGAGCCTCAGCAATTGAAGAAACGCATTGACATCCTGTAGTCCTGGGGCCTGTCCATAGTGCAATTGCACCACCCAGGCAGAAGCATTCCTCTCATTCATCCCATGTTATTGCAGTAACTAAATCACGTTTGGTTGCATATCGGTATGTGAGTATTGCGTGAGGAAATAAATGTTCATGGCACCCATTAAAATTGGCCTGAACTGCATCTGGGGGTTGGTACTCTCTGGAAGAAGGGCCTCTGCAGGGTTGCTCTGAGTGGGGGCTGATCAGGGACTTGCCATGAAGAGGCCGATTGTTGCCTCGTTCCCTGCATGAGGAAAGGGGGGGGGTGGCTGCTTCCTGCTGCCTGTACAGATCCCTTTGTTGAGAAGGAATCACTGATTCTCTCTGGGGCCAGGGCATTGCTGGTGCTGGCATCCATTGGTACTGGATCCACCCTTGACCAGGATAAAAACCCCACCCTGGAGGGATACTTTCTGGAGGGGGTAAATTTCCTTCTGGGTGTGGGGGAGGACTTGGAGATTGCAATATACCTGTTGTAGTCTGTATCTCTCATGCCTCCCTTGTAATTCAATCCTGTTGGCTTTCCGATATAATTGGAGCTCCATACCTCCAACATGCCTCCTTTGTAGTATGTAAAAGGCTTGATGGAATGAATTCTCCAGGCAGCTTTTTCTCCGGTCCCATCTGACAACTTCTCCAGGAATCTTTCTTTGGGCCGGGCTCCTAAATCTTGCCTCTCTTCCACATGCCTTAACTTCTTCAAAGGGGGGCTGGGGGATTCAATTAATCTTCCAATGCCTCCCACCATGCCCTTCTGTCTCACCTCCCATGTTGGCTGATTCTTTGGATTGATCCACTATTGGAACAAATCCTTGGGTTCAGCATCCCTGGTAGCTCCCTCTTGGGAGAGCTGAAAGTTGTTACAGTTCCAGATTGTTCTCAGCATTCCAAGGAAGATCCATTCCTGTCAGTAACTCCAAGACACACGCCATCTCAAAGGACTTTTATTAGAACAGTACCTGGCACATACTGGAGAAATCCGAAACTAAATTTTCCCCACTTCCCCACAAAGACCCAAGCTACAACCCATCCGCTTTTTTCTTCATCACCAGATCACATGCACCAATCCCAAAGTAAGTTTTAATTCTTTCTGCACCACACTCTTGAACTATCAAAATAATATATTTTGTCTATTAAGAGCTACTCAATTAACATCAAACCACCCCCACCCCTTTCTTCAACTATGTGGCAGCAATGAATTCCATTGCTGACATCTAGAAGCGCTCTTAAGGAGGCTATCTGTCCTGTTCCTGGGAATTGTTATTCAACGGGCATAGTTACAGGTGCAGTAGGGCCACTTACCAAGGGGTTGTCATCCAATTCGCTTTCCATTTGTCCCTGGACTTCCTCCGGTGGGGTCAGAGTTCCTTCCTCTTGTTTGGGGGAGGGAGTGAACTCCACGACCTCCAAGCCTTTTAGGGCCATCTCCTTCATCTGGGGTTGAGGTCTTGTCACTTTTCCTTCCAGAGCTGCTTCTCCTTTTTTGATTGGGCTGTTTGCTTGGCACTCTGCTGCCCTATGGTTTTCTTTTCCTCACTTGAAGCAGAGAAGTGTGGTGGCTGGGCTTGGCTTCTAATAATTTCTCTCTTTCTCTTAGGGGTTGACTTCTTCCATACTTTGCCGCTACAATACTTGTTTTGGTTGATCTCCACCTCTTAAGGCAGCATGCACCATTCATGCATTGTACAGTTCGTTGTTTGGGCCATCCTTGAAGCAACTCATGAGGATGTCCTCTGGCCAGTCAAAATGGCAGACCAGGTCTCAAGATTTCTCGGTGTACTCGACCACTGGTCTTCGCCCTTGCCTCACAGTTCTGATGTGATCTCTGGCATTCAAGTCAGCTAGGGGTCTTCAAATTGCTGTTTCAAGGCAGTCATGAATCAGTTGAAATTCCTCAGCTCAGCAGCATTGGCATTGTGGAGGGTTACCATCCACCTGGCTACAACCCCCTCTTATACCAGAGTAACAACTCTGACCTTAGCCCCCTCAGTGAGGATTTCATTCCCATATTCCTCCATATAGGTAAGGACCTGGGTCAGGAAAAATCCCAACTGCTGAGGATCTCTATCAAATTTCACACCAGGGGAGGAGCTTCTGTCCGCGAAGAGCCACATCATCTTCCAGCCTCACGGCATTCCCTGCCCCTGCGTCTCTGTGGGGTCCCTGCCATTGTTGCTGCTCCTGCTGGGGTGGCCATTGGTACTGCCTAGGTGTCCAGGGATGATGTCTTTCCATCTCCCTCCTCCAGCTGGGTCCATCACCCCTGGACATGCAAGCAAGGGCCTCCCTTGCTTTCAAGCTTTGAAATGCATAAATCATGATTTGCATGGATTGTCTCATGAGGAGGTTGGCTTTGTCGGGGTCGTCCCCTTCCTCCTCATCCCCCAGCATTCCCAGTTCCACTTTCCATCCTTTCCAACAACTGCCTCGGGTGATTCCTTTCATCCTCCCTTCCCAATTTTCTCTCTTCCCAATGCCTATGGACCACAAGACTTTGTTGAGTCTCCTAGACTGGCAACTTCCTCCACCCATCCAGCGGGGTTCGCGCCCGGCTGAAGTTTGTCTGAAGCTTCGCCTCAGCATTCAGTTTCTTCTTGATCGCTAACTTGTGCCAACATTATTTGCACAATCCCCATAGAGGCAGGCGCCTCTCCCGGTTGACCAGTTTGTAGACTTTGCCTAATGTAAGGACCTGCCTTAGCTACCTTCTCAAGAAAGTAAAACTCTTAAAGCAGTTTGCATCTCAAAAGGAACTTTTACTGAGATAGAGATTGCAGAGAAGTCAGGCAAAGTCTGAATTCGCACAAGAAGCATTAAGCTAACTGTCCCCTTCAACCCTCCCACCACACCCCATTGTCCTGTGGCCAATGAAACGCTGCAAAGGTGTTTTGAAAAACTCAGACATGATGGTGAGAAGAGGTTGTCTTTGTGGTGCTGCGACCTTGAATACCAGGTTGGAATCAGTTGAGAAAGAACCAGTGCAGATGGGCTAATGTTCCTCCCCCACGAGCTCCCAAGCATTTACAGCAAAAGCAAAAGCATGCAAAACATTCTCCCAAGCCTCCTTCCCCCCTTCAGAATGGCAGTGTTCCAACATGGACCTGACACTGCCTGCAGAGCTTAGAGATAGGATTATTGCAAAGCACAGATCTGGGAAAAGCTACAATAAAATTTCTGCTTCACTGAAAAGTTCCTAAGAGCACAGTGGCCTCCATAATTCTCAAATGGAAGACGTTTGGCGCAAGCAGGACTCTTCCAAGAGCTGGTCACCCGATTAAACTGAGCAATTGTGGGAGAAAGGCCTTAGTAAGAGAAGTAACCAAGACCCCAATGATCACTCTGACTGAGCTTCAGTAATCCTGTGTGGAGATGGGACAGTTTCAGAAGGATAACCATCACTGTAGCTCTCCACTGATCTGGGCTTTATGGCACAGTGGTTAGATGGAAGCCTCTCCTCAGTGCAAAACACATGAAAGCCAGTTTAGATTGGGGTCTTTGTTACCTCTCTTTCTAAGACCCTTCTACCCTGATTGCTAGATTTGACAGAGCCAGCAGCTCTTGGAAGAGTCCTGGTTACACCAAACTTCTTCCATTTGTGAATTATGGAGGCCAGTGTGCTCTTAGGAACTTTCAGCACAGCAGAAATTTTACTGTAGTTTTCCCCAGATCTGCGCCTTGCAATAATCCTGTCTGTGAGTTCTGCAGGCAGTTTCTTTGACCTCATGGCTTTTGGTCTGTTATAGTATGCATTGTCAGCTGTCGTATCTTCTATAGAGAGGTGTGTGCCTTTTGAAATCATATCCAATCAATTTAATTTACCACAGGTTGTTAGGAATGTAAGTCACCTAACAGCTATTTGGGTAGGAAATATATAAACCAAGATAGACATTTTAATACTGTATCTTTAAGAAAATGCAAAACTGTAGTTGGGTGTGGTTTCTCAAATGGCCATAAGATGGAGCCAGAAACCTGNTGGATTTTGTTATTGGATTATCCCTGGATTGAAAACTGACTGATTTGCTTGTGAATGACCTTGGACTGCTTTTTTTGAACTTTGCTTAAACCTTTCTGGAAGTAAAAACCTACATTTACTGTACAGTGTATCTGTGTGCTGCGTGTGTATTATTCAAACACTACTCTCAAATACATCTCCCTGTATGTACTCATTTTCCTAACGAGGAATTACCTCAGCCAGCTATTGGAAGAGTCCTGGTTATGCCAAACTTCTTCCATTTGAGAACTATGGAGGCCGCTGTGCTCTTAGGAACTTTCAGTGCAGCAGAAATTTTACTGTAGCTTTCCCCAGATCTGTGCCTTGCAATAATCCTGTTTGTGAGTTCTGCAGGCAGTTTCTTTGAATGGCTTTTGGTCTGTTACAGTATGCATTGTCAGCTGTCGTGTCTTCTATAGAGAGGTGTGTGCCTTTCAAAATCATGTCCAATCAATTTAATTTACCACAGGTGAACTCCATTCAAGATGTAAAAACATGTCAGCAATGATCAAGAGAGATGGGAGCCACCAGAGCTAAATTTCACATGTTGTGCTAAAGGGTCTCAATGTTTATGCCAATGTGATATTTCAGGATTTTTTAAAAATAAATTTATAGACATTTCTAAAATTCTGTTTTCACTTTGATATTATGTGATACTGAATATAAATTAATGAGAAAGCACTGGTTCTTACCTGAAACGCATCTTCTAGTTGTACGGGAGGAGAATCCAAAGTGTGGGTAGTCTCTGCTTCCTTGCTTGAAGACTGAATCAATCAAAGCTTAATCCCACCTCCTTCCACTGTGCATGCCCAGTTTTCGATGAAGGCTAATGATCAACTTGGAGTTTTCTTCATGCTCTTTCTTGATGATGTTAATCTCGAGACTGACGTTCACTTGGGTGGGTTTGGATTCTCCTCCCGTACAACTAGAAGATGCATTTCAGGTAAGAACCAATGCTCTTTTTCAGTTGTTAGAGAATCCAAGTTAGAGAATCCAAAGTGTGGGATGTACCCAAGCCAGCTATTCTATGAGTGAACAGTGGTCTGGTCCCAAGCTGTGTGAACTCTTTGTAGCAGTCTTCTTCCAAAGGCTGCTTCTGCTGATATGAAGGTATCCAACTTATGATGAATGGAGATGGTGATGACCACACTGCTGCCTTACAGATCTCTTCCATCGAGGCCTGTGTATTCCAAGCCGCCATTGTGGCTACACTCTTGGTTGAGTGCACTGTTATTCTGCCTGGCAGTGGTATTGACTGGATCTCATAAACCTTTGTAATACATGCTCTGATCCACTGACCTATGATTGATGGCAAAACTTTTTGACCTGAAGAACCAGGTCTGATTGATATGAACAATGTTTCCATTTCCTAATTCTCTTAATATACACTACTCAAAAAAATAAAGGGAACACAAAAATAAAACATCCTAGATCTAAATGAATGAAATATTCTTATTAAACTTTTTCATTAATAGTTTGATGTGCTGACAAACAAATCACACAAAAAATTATCAATGGATATCAAATTAGCAAACCATGGAGGTCTGGATTTGGAGTTACACTCAAAATTAATGAAAAAAAAAACACTACAGGATGATCCAACTTTGATGTAATGTCGTTATAAAACAAGTCAAAATTGAGGCTCACTAGTGTGTGTGGCCTCCACGTGCCTGTATGACCTTCCTACAATGCTGGGCATTCTGATGAGGTGGCAGATGGTCTCCTGAGGAATTCTCCTCCAACATCTGGACTAAAGCATCCCCCAACTTCTGGACAGTCTGTGGTGCAACGTGGCGTTGGTGGATGGAGGCGAGACATGAGATGTCCAGATATGCTCAATTTGTTCAGGTCTGAGGAAATGGGCAGGCCAGTCCATAGCATCAATGCCTTTGTCTTGCAGGAAAATGCTGACAACACTCCAGCCATGTGAAGTCTAGCATTGTCTTGCATTAGGAGGAACCCAGGGCAACCGCACCAGCATATGGTCTCACAAGGGGTCTGAGGATCTTATCTCAGTACCTAATGGCAGTCAGGCTACCTCTGCGGAGCAATGGAGGGCTGTGCGGCCCCCTACAGAAATGCCACCCACACCATTACTAATCCACTGCCAAACCGGTCATGCTGGAGGATGTTGCAGGCAGCAGAACGTCTCCACGGCATCTCCAGACCCTGTCATGTCTGTCACATGTGCTCAGGTGTGAACCTGCTTTCATCTGTGAAGAGCACAGGGGTCCAGTGGTGAATTTGCAAATCTTGTTGTTCTCTCAAATGCCAAATGTCCTGCACGGTGTTGGGGTATAAGCACAACCCCACCTGTGGACGTCAGGCTCTCATACCACCCTCATAGAAGTGTGTTTCTGACCGTTTAAGCAGCCATATGCACATTTGTGGTCCGCTGGAGGTCATTTTGCAGGGCTCTGGCAGTGCTCCTCCTGTCCCTTCTGCACAAAGGCGAGGTAGCGGTTCTGATGCTGGGTTGTTGCCCTCCTATGGCCTCCTCCATGTCTCCTGATGTACTGGACTGTCTTTGGTAGTGCCTCCATGATCTGGACACTACGTGACAGACACAGCAAACCTTGCCACAGCTCGCATTGATGTGCCATCTTGGATGAGCTGCACTACCTGAGCCACTTGTGTGGGTTGTTTACTCCGTCTCATGCTACCACTAGAATGAAAGCACCGTCAGCATTCAAAAATGACCAAACCATCAGCCAGAAAGCATGGGAACTGAGAAGTGGTCTGTGGTCACCACCTGTAGAACCACTCCTTTATTGAGGATGTCTTGCTAACTGCCTAAACTTTCCACCTGTTGTCTATTCCATTTGCACAACAGCATGTGAAATTGTCAATCAGTTGTTACCTAAGTGGACAGTGGACAGAAGTGTGATTGACTAGGAGTTACATTGTGTTGTTTAAGTGTTCTCTTTATTTTTTGACCAGTATATACATGTATTGCCCTCCTTATGTCCAAAGAATGCCACTTCTTTTCTAAGCTATGGACTGGCTTCAGGCAGAAGTCTGGTAGCACTATCTCCTGAGCTCTATGGAATGTGGAATTCACCTTGGGAATGAAAGTTGGATCCAGTCTTAATATTACTCTGTTTGGGTGGAATATGCAAAGATCCTACTTTATGGATAAAGCCGGTAGTTTGGATATCCTTCTGGCCAACTAGGAAGGCCACTTTAAGAATGAGTGAATGCAAACTAACTGACCTCAGTGGTTCAAATGGCTCTGTTATAAGTGTCTTCAGCACCTTAGTCAGGTCCCAGGTGGGGTACCTGTGTATTATTGGTGGCCTTAGGTTGCTTGCTCCTCTGATTAACGAGCGGACCAGCGGATGCTGTGCAAGGGATTTCCCACTACCCACTATCGCTGCTACCTGCTTACGTAAGGTGTTGGGAGTCAGACCCTATTCCAGGCCCTCCTGGAGAAAGTCCAGAACCTGTGTCACCGATACTGTGGTTGGGTTATTATGTTTCTTAGAACACCAACCCCAAATGCTTTCCAGGAAGCATCATAAATTCTGTTGGTTGACGGCCTCCTAGAGGCTTGGAGTGTTTGTATTACGTTGGTTGAACATTCTAACTCTCTCAGTGTGGCCCTCTTAAGTGCCAGACAGTCAATTTAAGCCACTGTGATTCTGGGTGTTGAACTGCTTCTGGTTCAACTCTATTCTGTATGGGGGAATTCTCTATGGTCTTGCTACTGACAGATTTACCAGATCTGTGTACCACGACTGCCTGGGCCAGTGAGGCGCTACAAGTAAAACCTCTGCCTTTTTCTCTATCACTCTATTGATTATCCTCAGTATTAACAGAAGCGGAAGACATGTGTAAAGTAGCCCCCTTGGCCACGCCCCTCAGAGAGCATTGGCCCTTTCCGCCCCCGATGTTGGGAATCTTGAGTAGAATCTCGGTAGTTGCGTATTTGTTGGGGATGCAAACAGGTTCAGGACTGGATTCCCAAACCTGTGTGACAGCTCCCTGAACAGTTCTGGGTGTAGATGCTATTCTGAGTGGTTGACAATTGTTCTGCTGAGTCAGTCTGTCTGCACATTCTCAGATCCGAGATATGTTCTGCTCTGATTGATGTTTCTCTGCCCACCAGCCGAAACGTTCCACCTCTTGCATGAGTGCCTGGGAGTGAGTCCCCCTTGTCTATTGATATCTGCCTTGGCAGTCACATTGTCCATCAGGATCAGCACATGCTGGCCTACTATCCTCGCCTTGAATGTCCTTAGAGAGAGGTGCACGGCCCTGAGCTCCAGCCAATTGATATTGTTTCTGAGGTCTGTCTTGGACCACTGACCCTATGTGATTTGTACCTGGCAGTGGGTCTCCCAACCAACCAGGCTAGCGACTATTGTGATGGACAGTCAGTTGGGTTCCTTGAACCCACATCCCTTGGTCATAGCCTGTGATCCCCATCACTAAGAATGAAGGGAATGCTTCATTCTTGGTGGGACCCCTACCTTGGTTCTCGCACTGCCCTTGTCTGCTCTCTGGTAAGATAACAGAAACCATTGTAAGATTCTTGCATGCAGCCGGGCCCAACGCACTATTGAGATGCACAATATCAGTAGTAGCTGCAAGAGTAAGTCCAGAGCCACCACTGGAGATGTGATCACCTGACCTATTCATTGCTTTTATGCTGTTCTGCTACTCCTGTGAGATATACCTTTATTATTTGCTTTAACTGGAGCCAAAGCAAGTTTACACTTGTGCTTCAAATCTGCCTGCCAATGGCGGAGCCAAACTAGACACCTGACTGTGACCGAAGCTGCAATAGCCTTGGTAGCATACTTGACATCATTAAGTGTGGCATCAGCAATCAACTCCATTGCTGCTATCAACTTGTTCAAATCCTGTTGCAATCGAAGATCACCAGGTACCGCCCTTTCCTGCATCTGCTCGAAACATATCAGGGCTGCCCTGCTAAAGAATGAGGCCATTGAGGTTGCCTTCAACGCCCATGCCTGGTGGACTTTTGGAGAGTCTTCCAACCCTCTTTTGCATCACTGGTCAATACGGTTGCTGATGTAGAAGCTGCCACTGACCCATCTATTGTTGGAACTTGAATCATTTCAGCCAGTTCCACATTATAATTCTTCCTCTCATTCCCACCTGGTGTTGGGAAAATCACTGAGTTGTCTAACTGCCCCTCCATGACTTCCATGAACAGCTCTGGGAAGGCACCACCTTGCTTTCCACTTTAGTTCTTGCAAAAAGCCAATCCTTGGGATCTGAAGAATCTGGAGCAGGTTCCTCTGTTTGTGTGGCAATCTCCAAACCTGTCGCTACCTTGGCTTTACCTAACAGCATTTTAAACAGTGCTGGCAAAATAGGCCTGTGAAAGCTGGGACCTCTGTCTCATTCTCTTCTTCATCAGAGAATGCTGTCTCCCTCTGTTCTTCCTCTCCTGAGTTGAAGCCTCACTTTGGGTGTATGATCGCATTGAATTTGATCTCTGAGACTCTAATTCCTCTCCCATCTCCCTGGCCAGTGAGGGCTGCCATTTATCAGACCTTCTCTCATTATTCCCCAAGTTAGGTTGGATACATTTTCCCTCCCTAACCTCTGTAAGCATTTGTAACATGAGGGCTTTCATTTCCTCCCTAAAGGTCTGTTCTCAGAGTTCTGCTACTGTAGGACTGAACTGGTCTCCATTGCCAGCCTTCTTCTCTAGGGGAAAGGCTCCCAGTTCTCACTGAATTCCTGAGAGCTTCCCTGCATCTCTGATACACACTCTCTTTCAGACAAAGAGCTGGCTGACTACACTGCTCACTCGCTCAATCTGGTGTTGCCTCATGAGAGTAAGTTTCCTGTTGCTTTGTTACCACTGGCCTACTTGCTGAAGCACAGGAATTTCCATTCCTCTCCCCCTCCTTTTTAGCCCTTGGAAAGCTCTTTTCAATGGCCCTTTATCTCCTTAAAACATCCTTTTCACCAGATTTGGACATTTTAATGAAGGGCTTTTCTCTCTCCTCAGCCTTTGATGTTTACTGGGCTCTCTGATTCCTTTTAAGATCTGTTCGGTCTGGTGATTCCTGGTCTTCCAAGCCTGCCTCCATCTCTGAAAACTTAACCATATTGTCCCCCTTTGTTTTCTGGGACAAGCAACTTCGCCCTCACTGGAGCTCAGCTGATGTGGTCTGTTACTTCCTGACCGCTCGAGAGTATGCTCAGCCTCAGTTGAGTATGGACTCTAGTCTCCTGCTTCATTGGGTCTTGCAGGGATTACTTTTTAGAGTGTGCTTAGCCGCAGCCGAGTATGGACTCTTTTAGTTTTTGGGGGAGCCTCTTCCTGCCTTTTAAGGGCTTCACAAAGCATTTTCCTGCAGCCTGATGCCTGTTCTGCCCTTCCAGAGCTGCTGTGGCTTCCCTCTAAACTCCTGTCAGCTGTTCAGCAGTTCCTGCTTATTCTTCACCCTTTCAGGATAGCTTTTTCTTCAGGATAGCTGAGCACTTGCCTATTTACCCTCTGAGCCCCTCTGTTTGCTCTCTTGTTACTGGATGACCCAGCTCTCTCCCCTTCAGCTCCTCTAATTCAGGGTAGCAGAGTGCAAGCAGCTTGCTCTCTTTAAAACCGTGCAGCTTTTTTCTTCACGCTAAACAGTTGTTTAGCGCTCTCCTGCTTTGCTAACGACCCGTGGATTCCCCACTTTTCTAAGGTCTGTGTCTCTATCACTTAACCCACAGTTTGTAGGTTTTTAATTCCTCTTTCTCTGCACTGTTCATAGAATCCAAAACGTGATTTTCAAACTTTTCCTCTGAGCACTTTTGCATGAAGACTGAGTCAAGAACTGGACATGTGCAGTGGAAGGAGGTGGGACTAATCTTTGATTGACTCAATCTTCAAGCAAGGAAGCAAAGACTATCCACGCTTTGGATTCTGCAACCCATACCACTGAGGAAAAAAATGAAGTTCAACAACTGTAGAATCAGATTGCAGCATAACAAAATTGACAAGAGTGAAGGGGAGCTGAATACTTTCTGAACGTATTGTATTGTATAAATAAATAAATGTATAAATAAATAAATGAATCTTATATTTAGGATATACTGTGACAAAAATAGCTAAAAACACATTACTATCGAAAGTTGAGATTTACAATTAGCTTGGATTGTAAAAAAACACTTGGGATGCTATTTTGTCTAAAATACATCGAAATATGTTTGAATACATAGAGACTGAACTGAGTATGTAGTCAAATTAACTTGTAGACTGACCACATTTCAACAGGAATTCCAATGATAATTCCTATTAGATATGTATGTTGCACAGATTGAGAAAACTCAAGAAAATTTTTATAGTGGGAAAAGGCTCCTTGATTTTTATGAGAATGGTAGGTTTAATGTAGCAGATTTTCAAGTTCATCACTGGACTTTTAATCTTATGTAGAATTTTTAAAAAATCGATTATCATTCCCTTAGGGCTTGTTTAGCAAATCAATTTGTGATACCTCTGAAATCATTTCAAGTTACTGGATCTGACATAAAAGATTAAAATTGCATATATTAACATAGGATCATTAATTATTGTAATTTCTCTTAAACACTTAACATTGAAAGATAAATTGTATTAGACAAATTTGGATTTAATTAATACAATTTTTCCATTTCTAGTAACTTACCAAACGTACATGAGTACTCCATCTTGCACTGCGTTTTATGGCTCCTATTACTGTATTGATTTCACCTTGTACAATGTAAATATTCTTATCTACAATCCTGGCAGTCCTGAAACAGAGACATGAAGTTACTATTCCACCAAAAATTCTCTACATCTGATCAACATTCTCTACATCTGATCAAATAATTAGGAAACAAATGCCCCAAAATAAAAAGTTTGAAAAGAGACAGAAGACATTTTTTAGGAAAGTAGCAATGATCTGAATTGCACCAGAGCAGTCTGCTTTATATACTATAAATAATTGATAGTTATTTGTTTCTCAACACTGAATTTACAAACTGATAAAAATTATAAAAACAGTTCCTTTCATACTTCAACACTGACATATAGGATTACAAAAAAGTGAGTGTTCTGGGCTGCATGAAGCCCAAAGGTTAGTTATGCCCCATTGCACTTCCTCACATTCTCAGCTGTATTTCTCCTTCAATGCACTGCTAGATTTCTCATTAAATAGTCAGTTCAGAAATACTGCTGTACTGTTTTTTTCCTATCTGATCTCAAGTAGGATATATCATCCTGCTTTCCCTAATGCATTTAATGCTACTTCTTGTTTTAATTTTTCATTCATGCCCGAAATTATGTAATTTTTAGCCTACTTTTTGCTACTGTGTCTTCTATACTGCTGTTTCTTTCTCCTCCAATTCCACTTTCCACAAACATCTCTGTATCCTTCTTAGCATATTTTGCCTAGTATTTTTCTGACTGTTTTTAATTTTTTCAAATCAATGCTTTTTATTTAATTTATTAAATATATCATACAAATAAAACATATACATCTACAGTACAAAATAGATACCTTAAAAATAAAAATAAAAAATGGAAAAGAAAAAGATAAAAAAGAGAAATAAAAAAACTTCCGCCATCATCCCAAGCAGTATAATCAACACTAAAAACTTATAATTATCTCTTAAAATACAACAAAATATCTCTTTGTATCTTTAAAAAATTCTGCAGAACTTTTCTTGATGATAAAGGTAATCCTCAACTTACAATGGCAAATAGTCATACAGCATGACAACATTACTTAATGATGGCAATCCCTGTTGTCCTGGTAACTACTGTTAACTGAATCCCATAGTTGTTAGGAAGGCAACTTTCTGCCAGCTTCTCACAACACAAGTCAATGGGGAAGCCACTAGGACGTTGCAAGTCCCAAGGTTTACAGGCAGGAAAGTGGCTGCTAACACACAGGGAGGAGGATTGGAAGGGGCACTCAAGAGGCACTGTGCAGGGGGTATGTGAGGGCAGAGGTAGCCATGCAGGGCAGAGGTAGTCCAGAGGGCACGTCAGGAAGGGTGCACAGGAGTCAGCATGGGTCATGGAGGGTTGAAAGAGTGAGGAAGAGGCATCAGACAAATTGGAAATGATGCACAAGAATGTGCAAGAGGTGTTCTGCAGTCAGGGAGGGTGTCCAGGAGTACAGCGCAGACCATGTTCAGAATCATCATCTTCTCTCCCTAGAACACTCAAGACTGCTAGCAGACAAAATAAATATATGTGATATACAATAACTAGAAACCAATTAAAATACATGACCAGTAGATATGTCACAAATAATGCATTAGATGCATCTGCAAGTATTTAATTTGCTAGTATCATCTCTTGAAAACCACCATCATCCAAGTAGCAAGAAATATTCTTAAACTGTAGACCAGGGGTGTCAAATACAAGGCTCAGGGCTCAGATCCACCCCGTGGAGCTTCAATAGAAACAGCAAAGGACTGGCCCATTGTCAAGCCTGAATCTGGCCGAGTGGTGGACGGTTCCTTTCTGGTGGGGAGTTTGTTTCTACTATGGGTTATTCTCACATGAATTCAGGTTGACAGTTTGGAGCTGAAGGAGGAGAGCAGAGGTGGATGAAGACTTCAGCCAAAACAACATAGTTAGCTGATGAGTCAGATACATTCCAATGGCTGGCTGGCCAGAGGAGGAGAGAAATCACCAAGCAACCAGTCCTTATCCTGATTGGACAGTGTGACATATTGTTTTGGAAAAAATGAGGAACTTTAAGTGGGATGGGAAGTGCAGGAACTTTTAGTACTTTTTAGTAGGACCGGTTGCCGTCACCACCTGAGGAAGAGATGGGGCCCATCAACTCTGGGTGAGTTGAGGCCACAGGATTTCTTGGCAACGATGCGCAATCGGCGTGTGGGGAGCCTCCCAAGGGACTTCAGCAGGATGACCCATGACCACCCAGGGCCGCAGCAGAGCCCACCCGAGGCACCATGGAGAAGGCTGCTTTCCCGACTACCCACAGCCCCAGCAGATGGCTGGTGTAGCCCGACGGGAACTGAAACCCGGGTTACAGCTGGCCACATGCCCAGTAGCTCCTTGCTCCTCACCCACTTCAGCTGCCGGGGCTGGTCCACCCTCCCCACCAGCCTGTAGCCCCACCGCAGATCAAATACCAGCCTCCAAAGTGCCAGCTCAGCCAACAGATCCCTCCACGGCTGGGAGAAGCTTTCACCCCGTCTGTGGGATCCTTAAGCAGTGGCCCCAAGGGAATCACCAGAGCAACCCAGCGAGGGAGGAGGCAACTCACACAACTATTCATGTCCCCCCAGAGGGGCTGGGAACTGCCTGAATGGGATTACCACCCCAGCTGTGGCTGGATTCAGTTGCAATGGGTCCTTACCTCAAACCCGCCTCTGCCTCCTGCACTAATTCTTTGTCTCACCAGTCAGCAGCCCAAACAAAGAGGCTCCCACTTGGCTGACAATTCGCCACTGGGAACCCTGGGAAAGGGCTGAGAGGGATCTTCCCCCATGGCCAACTGAGGGGCCCGTAGAGTCGAAAGCCCCTGACCTGACCAGACCCAGGAGAAAACTGTGCAGGAGGAGGAAAGGAGGAAAATTCACCCACAAGGCTACAGAGGTCCCCAATCCCACAGCTGAGGGAGAGGGAATGCCCGTGACCTATGACAACAACAACAAAGGTGAAGATGACCTGATAGTGAGTAAAGCCATTTGCCATTAAATTGAAGATAACAGAGCCAAGCACCGGGTCCCAGGGGTAAGTGAAGGCCATAATCAACATGGGCTGTATCTGCTGCCTGATCAACCTACCTACTGTCCTAAAGCTGGGGATCCAAATGAAGATGACTCGACCCGTACAGTTTGAGCAGGTCAATGGATCATTGATAGGTGGTGCCCCTGCCACCCTCCTTACCAAGCTCATAAGACTGGAAATGGGTCACCACAGAGAGCCTCCACTTCATGGTGGCACCAAAGATGAGAGAGGTGGTGATCCTGGGGCTGAAGCTGGACAAGTTGGAACCTACCATCACATGGAAAAGTGGTCACAGAGAACTGAAAATAGGGATAGGTGCTCACCCCCCTCATCTATTTACCAGAGGAGAGGCTGCCCAGACACGGGATGACACTAACTGGAAGAGAAAGCTGCCGCTGCCTCACAACCGCTCCCAGGCACCCCTCAAATCCCGAGAGTGTATATTCAGTGGTATTCAGCGAGGAGGTGCTAAACTTGCTGTGCTGTAGAGTTCATGCTGGGAGCTAAACTACCCAAGCCAAATTGCACTCTATGACCCCAAAAGAGATGAAAGAGCTTGTTGTTATATGGGACAAGAGAAATAAGACAAGTTCACACTTCCTAAATCATCAAATAAGAGAAGCACTATTGGGAGATCTGGAATAGAATCAGGAAAAAACATTACATTAAAATACCAGGCTGGCTTTCCACTATGGAAGCTATGATCTACCCAAATACTTCGGATATAAATAAAATTGTTAGATATAACGAAGTATTAGATGATCAAGGGATCCTGAAGACAAACCAAAAATTGAAAGAGAAAGGGATAGTGATAGATTGGTGGTCTTATCTACAACTGCAAACAAAATACAAAAAGGATGTAGAAGAATTTGGTATGGATACAATGCCACAACAATTAGATAAAATATTATTAGGATCTGAGGAAAAATTTATAACTGAAATGTATAGTTATCTTTTAAAATTCGACAGAGAAGAGGAGACGGTAAACCAATGATAACCTGCATGAAAAAATTTGGAAACAGTATGCAATTAGATGATTGGGAAAGATTATGGACCAAAAATTATAAATTACCATTGGTAGCCTCATACACTATAAAGAAAACCTGTACAAAATCTTTTATCACTGACATCTAGCTCAGTGAGATTGGCTAAAATTTATCCAAATTTAAAACCAGAATGTTGGAAATGTAAAAAATAAACCTGGTACATTCCTTCATATGTGGTGGACCTGCCCAGAAGTGAAGGAATTCTGGAATAAGATAAAAATCTGGTTACAGGAAATAACAAGTCTAAAAATAGTACCAAACCTGAAATGTTCCTACTAGGAATAACTAAAGCTGAATATACAAAAGATATTGAATGTTTAATGATATTAAGCCCATGTCACACTGCACCAACGGATGCAAAGAGGATGTAAAACGGACAAAAAAGCTTGCCATCCATTGGTTAACACGATGTACTCACTGCCTCCGTTTTGCTTCCTCTCTATCNCGTCCAGCATCCGTCTATTGACATTTCATCCGCTCACAAGGTTTTGAGCTGCTCAAAACTTTTGAGCGGAAAATGTATCCAATGCATCCGTTCTGCATCCTCTAGGCATACGGGGGACATCCGTTCTGCATCCATTACGCATCTGTTGTGGTCCCAGCCCACTTATTTTGCAAAACAGGAAAAACATAGGTTCCTCATCTCTATTTTCTTAAATGGACAAAAAATAATATGAAGACTGACTAAGGTTTTTTAAAGTAGCATTGATACAGCAGATTGAACCACACAATAATTTCCCGTTCATGGTGTCACAATGCCTGCCTTCTGGAACAGCATTTCTCAAGAGATCAATAAGGCGCTCAGCCTGATGTTGTTTTAGAAGTTTCTCCTAGTTAGGATGGTGGTGAATCCTTCATAGTATTTTATATGTTAATCTGAACCTCTAGAAGTACATCTTTTTCTTCTTGTACTGTTCTTAACAGTTTTTAACATTTCTCGCTGTCCAGAGATTATGTGGAGTTGGACAGATTTTTAAATCTGATAAATAAATAAATCTTTCCAACTATGATATGTTTGAATGTATATAATTTGAGCGGTAATCATTTCTTCATCTGCAGATTTTTACATCCATGTGGCTTATTTTATTTTTTTGGTACCAAGTAAGTGGCTATTTTGTTGTTATAGTGTGAGATAAATGAATTAATAAGATTTGTAGGGTGGGAGTTATATCCAAGTTTTATTTTAAAGAATAGGGTATCTATTTAGTTCTAATAGAATTTAAAACAATGCATTTACTTTACAAATGGAGCATGGTAATTTGATAACAGGAAGAGATAGAGAAAACCTCTTATCTATAAAAGATATCTAAACATAGAGTACAAAAGCATTCAGACTACTTCCTAGAATAGGATATTTTGATTAATCTTCTTTTTCACTGAGAATCACCCATTTTAGCCAGCAACCCTGAATACAGAGTTTAGACTGCCAGGCAGCTGTTCTTCTAGCAGTAGGAAAAAGAACAGTTATAGGTAACCCAGATATCACTATACCTCATCCCTGTCATTTTATTTTTATATTATTCATGTTTTTGCTTGACAAATTATAAATAAATAAATAAAATGTAAAGGTACACTTAGAAATATGCACCAGTGCTGTTAGGTGCACTAGGATGTAAAAAGAGCAAATATATTGCTGCTCATTTGCAAAAAAAAAATAAGAGGAAAAGCAACTTGACAATTTTCATTACAATTTGTGGGAAATGATTACATTGATTTCGAATATGGTAACAAGAAGAACTTGTGCCCTTTCTGGACTATGGCTCCAAGCAACTCAGTATGGGCTGTGCTGACTGAGGCATCTGGTAATAGAATTTCATCAATACCTTGAAAACCAATTTTTGTCTCGGCTTAGTGTAGCATAACAAACAAGTAGGCTTAAATCATTGTAATCACACACACACACATATATATAGGTAGTCCTCAATTACAACAGTTCATTTCGTGACCATTTGAAGTTACAGTGGCACTGAAGAAAATGACAACTATTTTTCACACTTGGAACCCCATTATCATGATCACCAAAATTCAGATCCATGGCAACTAACATATATTTATGACATTTTCAGTGTCCTGGGGTCATGTGACTCCCCTTTTGCCATCTTCTGTCAAACAAAGCCAGGTTCATTTAACAACCATGTTCTTAACTTAACAACTGCAGCAATTTGCTTCAAAAAGCACCTTTTCTGTGGCAAGAAAGGTAATGAAATGGGGTGAACTCACTTAACAAATATCTCACTTAGCAACCTAAATTCTGGCTCAGTTGTGCTCATAAGTCAAAGACTACCTGTATATCTTTCCTTTCTACCATTTCATTAAAATGTTTCATGATTAACTTAAAAAAAAACAAGTATAAGTAATATAATATAAAACATATATTCGAAATGTTAATAGAATCACATATTTTGTACAATCAATCTTTGAAAGAGATGGGCAGTTTAGAAATATGAAATATAAATATATATTTACAAGAGAAAATTGCTGTAATACTTAAGTACTATAAACATTTTAAGTACTCCTCAAAATATAACTTTTAAAAATATCAGGTCACATAATTATTTAAAAATTGGCATGTTCAGCTATCTATCCAAGCATAGATTTTTTTAAAAAAAGTTATATCTATTAAAATATTTACTTGGAAAATTATTTTTAATTAGCTGCAGTGTCAATAGCAGCACAGGAAATTTGTGGGTTTAGTATAGTAGTATAGTATAATTCAGAGTCTTACATTTTATATTTAAAATGGAAAAAACACCCTTAATGTCTGCTTTTATAATGTGCTAAAAAAGATATATTTTAATGACACCAAAAATAAAGTAAAATAATGTAAGGTTTAAAAACAACAAGCTGCAATAATATAGAACTATGGAATAAATTTATTGACATTAATTGGATTTCCTTCTTATTCAGCATTCCAAAATCTGGAAAGGAAGATGTGAACTACTTGAAAATGATTTATACATCAAAAAGTGAAGAGAAATTATTAAGTTAAAGCTTTTGCCCTCATTTATGTACCAAATAAATAGTAATGATAGTATGCAACTACATGGTTAATTCATTTTCCAATGATTACCATATTCCTATTTTGATTTCTAAAACATCACATGAGATTGTTATTTTTGTTGCTACAGAGTAACACAACTTTCCATTTGGAGGGACAGAGGATTCATACTGAAATGTATAACCCAATGTGTAAAAGTTAAAAAGTAGTAGATGACAGTGTGTTTTGAATACGGTGCTGTAGAGCAAAGAAATGCTTACTTGCAAAAGGACCTGCTCCATGAACAGCAAAGAGAAAGCTGAAACAATGAGATGTTTGCTCACAACAAATATTTCAAGATTTTCCAGAAAAAGTTTATCAAAGCAAAGCTCGAAATACAAAGATGGTCATGATAACATTAATAATGCTAATTTTTATTCCACCTTTCATCATTATGTAAGAATATTGTCTTCAGGGAATAGTTGTGAATAGCTCTATTTATTACAATTTAAAGTAAGCTAAAACAAATAAAAGTAATTATGACTGCAATTTTATATGCTCCCTCTTTTGACACACTCCTGTATCTCAATATTATAATTTTCCCCACTGCCTGGAAAATGGAAAAAGTGAAATAAAATTTGAAGCAGAAGGAACATAAGAGATGGTTATTAATCTGTAACTAAAAAACTCTGTTTTAAATGCATATATATCAAGAACTTCATATCCATGGTTAAGACTCTCTTATTTTCCTCTTTTCAATATATATTCAAATAATTTTTTTTAATGTTGTATTTTATTAATGCTTTTGAAAGCCAAAAAAATGTAATTTAAATTTGCTGGAACACTCTTACAACAATCTTCATATAATGACAAAATGCCAAGCAATATTTTGGCACAGCATTGAATTTGTATTTTGGGTATACTTGGTATACCCAAATTTATTGATTTCACTGGACTTACTGACTCATTCATTCATTAATTCATAAGATTTGTATCTTTGTGTATAGCACAATCTTCTTTGCTGGTCTCAAGGAAGATAGATAATAATAGATAGATAGATAGATAGATAGATAGATAGATAGATAGATAGATAGATAGATAGATAGATAGATAAGATAGAAAGAAAGATAGATAATAATACATACACTTAAGGGCCCGGTCCCACTGCACTTACAGATGCAAAGAAAATGTAAAATGTTAAAAAAAGCTTGCCATCCGTTGGAAAACGCTATGCATCCGTTGTGTACTCACTGCATACGTGTTTCATATGCTCTATGCGTTCAAGCATCCGTCACTGAAAATTTCATCCGTGCAAGAAGTTTTGAGTTGCAGAAAACTTTGTGAGCGGATGAACTTTCCGCCCACTTAGGCTGTACATCCGCGACATTAATACGGGCAACAACGTTCTCTGTCCGTTATCATCCAATTAACGTCCGCTGTATTCCTCTCTGCATCTCTGTGCCATTCCCTCAACACACATCCGCTGCAGCTGAAAACAGAAGAGAGAGGAAAACAAAAGTACACAGAACGTCTACACGCATCATTAGCACGAAATTAGCAAGGATGTAAGCAAATGCATCTCATATATAAAGTATTAAAAACGGACAAAACATTTGTATCTAGGATGTATCTGCGTAATTTAGGATGTCTGCAGTATGTCTAGAGTATATAGAAGGTCCCATAGCAGACAACCGATTATTTCTATAAAAAGGGGAGAAAATCATCTGGATCGCTTGGATGGTGACCATACAGTCCCACTATGGTTGCACTGGAGGTTTATCTGTCCCACCAACTATCCTTATCTATCCCACAAGCATGCAAAGGCTTAACCATTTTTTCAAAGTTTTCACCACACTTTATTAAGTAAACAAAATGAACCAAGTAAACTAAGTGTCTTAAAGCAAAGATAACCTTTATTAACTTTCTTAGGTAAACTTTATGACTATTAATAAGCAAAATGAACAAGTAAAGTGTCTTAAGCAAAGATAAACTTAACAAGTAAACAGCTCCAGTCTCTGACACTATTCTCAGTCACTCTGAGTCATGTCCATGGTCTCAGCTGTTAAGGGCAGGGACTTGTGAGGTGGCTGTGGCTTGAGTGCTGTCTGAGGCACCATTGGGTGCTTGGCCCTGAGGGTAACAACAGAGTGGTGGTTGTGTTCAGGAAGCTATCCGAGAGCTGACTCAGTCCCATGAGGTTGAGAGCCCTTCATCAAGGACTTGAGATGTCAGCCCAATATTGAGGACAGAATTGTCCATTGACAGGCTTGGCTGTGGGTGGAGGAAGGGTTGGGAGGAGTGTAGTGGGCTGTCTGGTCTACAGCTGGGTGAGGACTGGCGTCTGTGGCATCCAATGAACTTGGGCCTGGACTGGGAAGTTCTGTTCTGCTGTTTTCTGCGGAAGTCCTGGGTAGTCATAAGCCTTGGTAGGTGAGGGGCTGTTGAAAGGCCATGGAAGGGCTGTGACATACACCTGGGTGGAGGAGCAGACCTGGAGCTGGGTAGGAGCAGCTTCAGCTGGGCCTTGAGGGTTGTGCAGAAGTGCTGTGATCTTCTGCTTTCATCACCTGGTACTGGGCCTTCGGGCAGGTCTCTCAGGGTCTGGCCTCAAGTAGGTGATGGAGGCTGTTCCGGCCCGAGGATGCTCTGTCCAAGTGGACCAGCTGAAGAGAGAAGTTTCTGTGCTGGTCTTCATTGTGTCCCTGATCTCCAACAGCACAACTGTGGTCCTGCCCTTCCAGTCTGCCTCTCTGCCTGCATCCTCTGAGGCTGGGCGGGTTGGCCTCTGGTGGCGTGCTGCTTATTCACTCCATTTGTGACAGCAGGATGTCATTCCTCCACGGGAATCGTCCAAGTCCACTGCATGGGGTGGTTGTCCCCCATCTGTTCAGGGGGGTCTCTGCTAGGGCCCTCTTGAGACACCTGCCTGGACAGGGTAGCTGGCTCCTGCTGGAAGAGGAATGGCTGTCTGAGGGGAGAGGGCTCAGAGGGGCTGCTCCTCGGTGGCGATCTCACCCTCCAGGAAAACTGCATGTGGCCATGGCGTACATCTCCTGGTCAGTGAGCTGACAGCAGCCTGCCCGATTTTCTGCAGGTGGAGCTTTGCCATACCAGGTGTGGCATGTGCTTCCACCATCCAAGGAACACTTCTGCAGTGTACCCAGGCTTTCTGCCTTGTCTCTCCAAGCTGACTGCTTCTTTCTTGGTGTCCCGATTACAGTCTGTGGCCCCTTTCTCCAGAGGTATTCGTTCTCCCTCAGCCATTCCACCACCTCATCCTCATGCTCCTCGGAAATGGTGTATTGTTTCCTCTCTCCTTCTCCTTCCTTGCCTCTTCCCCCTCTGCAGGCTTCAGCAGAGCTTCAGGGCTTGAGCTTAGCAGGGTCCTCAGCATGCAGGCGCCTTTGAAGGACTGGGGCTGGTCCACCCAACAGCAGCAGCAGCTTCAGAGTCAGTGCCAGGGGGTGGGATGCTGGTTCTGGCCTTCTTCACCTTGCCAGGGCTTGAACGAGTAGGACACGGGCTTTCCTCTTCTTGCCTGACAGACGAACCATGGTGTTCCTGCAAGATGTATGTGGCAGCATGTGAGCTGCATCTCTTTTATATCCGCAGAAGCTGATGCAATTCATTACTCCCCGCATGTGCAATGAACACTTTGCATCCGATATATATCTGTTGCAGCATCCCCTTTGTTTCTTATAGGCGTGCCGTGATGTATCTGCTTCATCGCTATGGCATCCGCCTCTTCCGCCTATGAGTCTGCTTCGCAATTTCTCCCCCAGAAACCCCTTCGGAGGTGTCATCCGCTTCTATCCACTTTCATCCGCGAGGTTTCCTATGAACATTCTGTTTAACATCCCGCATCATAACTACCCATGTCCGTCTTTTCCATTCTTTTCCATTCTTTTCCATTCTGTTTATGCAAATTTTTGCCACTTTTTGGAGCGGATGACAACAGATGGCGCCACCCTCGAAATTTTGCTCATCCGCTGTGTCCTTTATGCATATGTTTTGCATCCGTCAGCCAGTGGGACTGGGCCTTAAAGAGACATACATATACACATCATTTAGAGCAATATAAAAGGATAAAATCAAAATTAACAAAAATGTATAGAAATGTAACTACAGCTTTTAAAATAATAATGAAAAGAGATTTAAAAGCCAGGGTATACAGTCCAGTCTGAAAACAATGGGCACTTCCAAAAGATCAGTCTTTTTATCTCACAAAATAAAAGCTTAGATTTCTTCTCTGGATATGTCTGCAAATATTTTGTTTCATTTTTACAAGGGTGTGGTATTTATACAATTCTTTCACAATACAGGTAGTCCTCATTTAGTGACAGTGATAAAAAAGTAACTTTTGCAGTTTTATAGAGCAAGGGACAGCTTAAGAAAAATTATAAATCCTTTCACAAAATAAGCAAACACTTTGCTTAATGAATGAGTTGCCTGTGCTATTGTTATTATATGAGAACTATGTGTAGAGTGTGTTGTTCAGTTATTTTGTCTTATATTTTATATTTATTTCATATGGACATTCTTAGGTATCTGTGGCTGGAATAAATTGACTAACTGATTAGGGAACTCATTGAACACATCATATATACATATATATAAACATGCAGACATACATAGTTCAATAGGGGTGTGAAAAATTATTTGCCAACAGCCAAAATAGTTCTGTGTGAAAATATTTACCCCCTTTTGGATTGTTCTTCATTTTGCATAGATTTACTATGGGATGCTATCAGAATTTCATATGGGTTCTACTGATATACTGAATAGAGGGATAGACTGAATAGAGGGAGTAAACAATGACACTAAAAGTTTGTGATTGTTTCATTTACTTTGTAAATAGTCATCCAACGTGTCAAGCCTATGTTAAAAAAAGCAATCATCTCCTCTCCCAGTTCAATCAATGCTGTGTAGAGATAACACAGGGCAATAGTGTGAATACTTAATTAACCAATCAGAGTTTGTCCCAGCCCAACTCTGTATACATTTCACAAAATCTCATTACAATGAAATACTCACCGGTGTCTCACCACAATTTTCACACAATTGTGTGTGTACATGCATTAATATGCAGTTTATGAGTATTAAATATTTTTGAAGGAGCTCACTAAAGGATCTTCTCAATTCAAGTAGTAATTACAAAAGAAAACTGGACTAGTCTTTTCCGTGAAGAAAGAGCTACCACAGTTTATTTTGGTAGAACTTAGTTTACAAGTTGACATATATATGTTGTAATTGTTTAAGTGCATAATTTTTGGTTAGTCAAAGACTATAGACCCTTGGATGACATAGGGAGTATTCTACTTAGAAATAAATACATAAAATTATTTTCATTGGTCTTCCTAATGAAAAATCAAGGAGGAGGGGGAATGCCTGGGGACATATGGATGATATTGAGTATTTTGAGGAACTAAGAAGAATGGCAATGAAATTCCACACTTCCTCATCAAAATAAGCAGAAAATGAATGATATAGTCAAGATCTGCAGAATTCAGACCAACAATGTGCCCAGATGAAAAGAGAAGGAGGCTTTTAAAATAATATTTCTTGGAAGATTGGGGAGTGGGAAAAATATTGTAGTTCTTAAAAATATACTATTAAGAATGAGAGGAGAGGCTGTAGGGATTTATTTTGCCAATAAATTATGTCAAGGAGATTTTTAGAAAGCATGCAGGCAATAACAATAATTACACATGGAAGTGGAGAAATGCTGATGAGGAAGATTGTTAAAAGAATAGCAATTCCTTGAAATCTGAATTGGATAAGCCGTTAAAGGATTTACAGAGAATGAGGCACAGGGGCAAAAGACAATGGTATCTTTCCCTTGGAGAAAAGGTTAAAAGTAACTCTTTTGTATAAATTAAAATAACATTTTGAGGGGGTACCTGTCCAAAAAAGCATGTCAGAGAAACAAATGGGTTGATTTTTCTTCTCTTTAAAGCAGCAGCCCCCAACTTTTTAGGTACCAGGGACCGGTTTCATGGAGAGAGCTTTTTCTGTGGACTGGAGGGGAAATGGTTTCATGCACTGCCTGCATCCTGTGGATGGGCCTTCACTTGTTTGTGCGTCCCTGTTTCTGGCATGCAACTGACTAGTGCCAGTCCATGGACCGGGGATTGGAATACATAATCAATATATTTGGCCCAGGTAGAATTTTCCCTAAGTTATGATTTAAAGATGATTTGTTTGTTTGTTTATCAAATTTATATAGTACCTGTATCACAAACAAGTGACTCTGGGTGGTGTATAACAGAGATAAAAAAAACAATATATATTAAACTGACTGGTAATCAATGCAATATTCTAGAAACATACATAATTGTCCACGCTGCTGCTTTTTGCACAAGCTGAAATTTTTGAAACTCTTCAAGTCCATGTAGATAGAGTAAATTACAGCAGTCTGGGAGGTGATAATCTAATTAGATTCTTCAATTTAAGAATGGGAGCAACTGATGCACATTACAAAGTTGAGCAAAGGCTCTCCTAGCCACAACTGCCACATGCTTTTTGAGAAGAAATTGTCAGTCAAGAAGGATCTCCAAATTGTAGATAGGATCTGCTTAGGGTAGCACAATTCTATCCAGCATCAAAGATGGTGCAGCCCTAGAACTGGCAGACCCCTAAATTCACATAGATCACATTGATCTATTGAAGGCTGTTGTTCCCCATCTGGACCCTTACAGTCTCCAGGCACCTGGATAAGATATCCACAGTATCACTAAATTCCTAGGGGTAGTTTTCAGAGTCAATCTAAAAGGATACCACAGTTGATATTATCAAATACCACTGAGAGGTCAAGTACAGTGAAGATGCATGCACAACCCCCATCCTTACCATACTAGATATAATTTAATTTAATAATCTAATTAATAACATAACAAACAAAGTTATAACTAGTAGCCAGCATGAGTTTGTTAAAAACTGAACATGCAAAATCAATTTTATTTCATTCTTGGACAGTCACTAAATCGGTAGACCTGCAAAATGCTGTGGACGTAATATATTTAGACCTTCAGCAAGGCATCTGACAGAGTAGACCACAACCTAGTTCTTGGTAAGCTAGAAAAATGTGGTATAGACAACATCACCACCAGATGGATTTGCAACTGGCTGACAAACTCTACTCAACAATGGGGATGTGGTACCACATCCACATGGAGAGAAGTAAGCAGTGGATTACCACAGGCTTCTGTCTTAGGCCCAGTACTCTTCAATATCTTCATATATGACTTATATGAGAAAATAGAAGGAGAACTAATCAAATTTGCAAATGACACTAAACTGGCAGGAACAGCCAATACCCCAGAAGACAAGTTCAGGATCCAAAAAGATCTTGACAGACTTGAACAATGGACCCTATCCAACAAAATGAAATTTAATGTGGAGAAAAGCAAAGTTTTACACCTGGGCAGAAAAAAACAAAGGTACAAGTCAGAGGTGGTATTCAGCAAGTTCTGACCAGTTCTGGAGAACTGGTAGCAGAAATTTTGAGTAGTATGGAGAAACGGCAAATACCACCTCTGACTGGATATTTTACAGTATCCTTCCCCTGCCACACCCACCAAGCCATGCCCACAGATTCAAAGAAATTGAATCCCGCCAAGTACAGATTAGGTGAAATCTCACTCCAAAACAGTAACTGTGAGAGGGACCTTGGAGCCTTAGTGGACAATCATTTAAACATGAGTCAGAAGTGTGCCGCAGCAGTCAAAAAAGCTAATACAATCATTGGTTGTATAAGTAGAGGCATAGAATCAAAATCACGTGAATTATTAGTACCACTTGATAAAGCCTTGGTAAACCACAACTGAAATACTGCATTCAGTTTTGATCACCACATTACAAAAAAGATGTTGAGACTCTAGAAAAAGGGCAGAGAAGAACAACCAAGATGATTAGGGGATTAGAGGCGAAAACATAAAATGAACAGTTGCAGGAACTGGGCTTGGCTAGTCTAGAGAAAAGAAGGACTAGGGGGGACATGATAGCAGTATTCCACTATTTGAGAGGCTGCCACAAAGAAGAGGGAGTCAATTTATTTTACAAAGCACCAGGGGGCAGGACAAGAAACAATGAAGGAAATTAATCAAGGAGAGATGCAACCTGGAATCGAGCAGAAACTTCCTTACAGTGAGGACAATTAAGCAATGGAACAGCTTGCCTTCAGATATTGTGGGTGCTACATCACTGGAGGTTTTAAGAAGAGACTGTCATGTTCCTGTTGGAGACTGACTCTGAGGAAGAGGAGGAACAGCCAACAGGAAGTGGGAGTGTGTCTCCAGAGGTGGTGGGGAGGAGGCTGGGGAAGGGCAGAGACCGGCTGAGGATCCAGGCCCATCCCCTATCCATCCTAGGTCATGCAGGGAGGAGAGGATCAGGGAAAGTGAGATCTACTCAAGAGGAGATTACCATGATCCTCTTCGTGGCTTGATGCTCCTCCTTGATGCTTGATCCTCCTTGTGGCATGATCCTCCATGTTGCGGGATTTTATTGACAAGAACCTCTGGAAAGGGTTTATCCAGCCTTCTACCTCCATATTGGCTGCACCAGTGCTTTTTGTGAAAAAGAAATCGGGGGAGCTACATTTGTGTTGTGATTATTGCAAGTTGAATGCAATCACAGTGAGGAATCGGTACCCACTTCCCCTCATCCCTTAACTGATTGAGCGGCTTCATCAAGCTAAGATCTTGTTGAAGTTGGACTTGCGAAGGGCCTACAATCTGGTTCGCATTCGTGCAGGGGATGAGTGGAAAACAGATTTCCGGACAAGGTACGGGCATTTTGAGTATACCGTGATACCTTTTGGATTAAACAATGCCCCAGCTATGTTCATTTATTTCATGCACGATGTTTTCCTTGATTTGTTGGATCAATTTATGGTCATTTATTTCGATTACATTTTGATTTATTCAGACTCCTTGCAGGAACATTGGCAACATGTGCAGCTGGTGTTGCAATGTGATAACCACCTGTTTGCTAAACGTGAGAAGTGTCAGTTTGCACAAACCACGATTGACTTCTTGAGACATTGTATTTCACCTGATGGGGTGTAAATGTACCCGGGAAATATTCAATCATTGCAGGAGTGGGAACCTCCACAGCGAGTTAAGGATGTGCAATGACTGTTGAGGTTTGCAAACTACTATTGCACATTTATTCCCCGCTTTGCTGTCTTGACTGCTCCCCTTTCTAATCTTCTGAAGAAGGGGGAGAAGTTCCATTGGGGTGCTGAGGAGCAGGCAGCTTTCAAGGCATTGAAAGTTGCCTTTGCTTCTTTCGCTTCGAGCGTATCTCAATCACACTCGCATCCAGGCCATTCATCTTTCTTTGAAACAATATTCTGATATGGCTGTTGTGCGTGCTCTCCACCTGATGCTCCCCAGGCCTCTGTTCCCAATGCCTCTACATCCCAGGCAGTTGCGGCTCCAGAGTGACCAAACTTACACAACATTTAGACAGAGGTCTGGCGTTAAGTTCACTTGACACATCGCGGGTATCACTGAGGGGGCTCATCACCAATCGAGGTTCGGACGCATCATCCGCAAATTCGAAACAGCTACATACAGCTGACATTGAACCCCCAGATGTCAGGTGAGATGGTCCTCTATTCTTGTCCAAAATTCGAGTTTTTTTGCCGGGCGTGGACCCCCCTTTATGTTTTTTTCCAAATGAGGATCAACGCACCAGCACGCCCTACTCTGGAACCTGAGTATACCCTGAAGGGAGGTAGAAATCTTGCCAGAAGCAGTGATCTGTTGGAGTGGTTTGTAGCACTGAAGAACCTATACCTTCTGATGAGGATCAGGAGGCGCCAGCAGCAGGACTCAATTGTGTCACCAATATGAGAATTGGATGAGAAGGAAGACAAAAGACTCCTTGCGGCGTATATTGCGGACCTGTTGCGGTTCCTATGATTCATTTATGTGCCTGACGTCATATTGTGCCCTATCCCACATAAATGTCATGATAGCTCCGCGGCAGACACTTTGGGGTGTTCAAAAACACTGCCACCTCTCTCTGGCATTTTGTGGCGAGACTTTCGAACATGATGTGTTGGAATACGTGGCAATTCCCGTGGATCTGCACCAAGCCATGTATTCTGTGCACCCCCTGTCTCTGGCAGCCTTGCCCATGCCAGAACAAACTGCGGTCAATTTTACTGTCTCTAATGGGGTCCACAACCTTTTTGATTGGTGTATATGTTGACTAAAATAGCCCACTTTCTTCCTTGTGCGAGTCCTTCCATCAGCAAAGTAATGTTCAATTCGCTTTTATCTCTCCAGTTTTCTGCGTTGCATCGCGGTTACCAGGCCACCATTGTATTGAGCATTGGGAGAGTACAATTTTATCGGCACACTTCTGGGCGACCCTATCCAAACGCAGGCTTCAGGCATGTCTGTCATCTGCTCATACCCCCCAAAACTGATGGGGATCAGCAGAGGAAGTGAATGCTGTTTGGAGCAGTAACCTCCACTGTTTCAGCAATACTCAACAAGACAATTGGGTGGAAGTGCTGCCGTGCAAGAATTTGCTTATAAAATGCTCAACATGCACCACCCATGTGTCTCTCTCTTCTTTGCTAACTATGAGGTTTCTATCCACAACTTTTCCCTTTGGTCCTGTTGATTCCCCAGATTCTGGCAGTAGATATATTTTTGCAGGATTAAAACCATGCACACATGGTCCGTAATCAACTAGAGAGACTAATAAACAGTTTGGCAGACCGACATTGTCTCGATGTTCCACCTTTAGTGATCGCGATCGGTTTGCTTCTACTTGATATTTACCAATGATGCAACATCGAAAAAGCTCGATCACCGTTTACTTGGGACCTTTTTCCAGTTGAGGTGGTGATCAATCCTGTGGCTTTGTCTCTCCCTGCCACGGACCATGCGTATCCATCCTGTTTTTCATTGTTCCTGTTTAGGCCTGCCTTGCCGACAGTCTGCATAGACCGCTCCATCATTGCCGCCCCAGTAGCCCCTCTGGAAGAGCGAGGAGTGAAGTGGATAGCATTCAAGATTCATGCCATCTGAGGCCAATATCAGTATTTTGTGGCATGGAAAGGTTATGACCAGAGGACTTCACCTGGGTCGATCCACTGATGTTCATCGCTCCTCGTTTGATCCAGGACTTTCATGCTCAGTTTCCTCAATATCATCGTCTCTTCCAGGGAGGGGAGCCTGCAATGGGGATAGTGTTATGCCCCTGTTGGAGACTGACTCTGAGGAAGAAGAGGAACAGCCACCAAGAGTGTGGTCCAGAGGTGGTGGAGGAGGCTGGGAAGGGCAGAGACCAGCTGAGCAAGTCAGAGGAGGATCAGGCCATCCCCTATCCATCCTAGGTCATGCACGAAGAGGATCAGGGAAAAGTGAGGTCTACTCAAGAGCAGATTACCATGATCCTCCTTGTGGCTTTCAGGGGAGCTATGTATATAAGTTTGCAACTGCGCCAGTTAGAATTTGCAGGTCAATTTAGTGTTCACCTTGAAAGAGGTTTATCGTTGCTGGTGTTCTTCCATGGAGTTTTCTCCGTTATTTATTTTTCCTGGAGTTTATGATTAGTTATCTTGGCTTGCTTCAGAACTCTCATCAGTGCAGTTTGTTTTGGTTTTCTGTTAGTATCATTATTTACTTTTGTGACTTTAAGCTGTGCCTATTAAAACAGTGAAGTTAAGTTGAAGGCCTTACCAGACTTTAATATATGTTTTGGTTTATTTTTAGAGACTACGGGTCATCACAGAGACTGGACAGTCACTTGTCTGAACTGGTATAGATTCTCCTGCTTGAGCATGGGACTGGACTAGAAGACCTCCAAAGTCCCTTTCAACTCTATTCTGATTCTATTCTAATAGCATGACCAATGCAATTTCTATCCCATACTCCATGTCTGAATCCTGACTGAAAAGCCCTTTGAAGCTTTTCCACAACCATCTTCTTAACCACCTTCCCCAAAATGGGGAAGTTAGATACTGATAAAAAAAAATATAGTGGGGTTCTGGAAAGGCTTAAACTAAGATCTCCTTAATTGTTAAAAAAAACCCAATCCCCTCATTTGAAAAATAATTCCCTGCTACTAGAACCCACTCATAGGATATCCCTTAGGCTGCTTTAACAAGCCAGGAGGGGCTCCATCTACTTCACCAGACCCAATATGTTCCCATATAGCTAGGCAAATCTTCTCTCCAGGCATGTCCTCTGGATCTGCAGCAGGAACAGCATCTAACTGTGAATGAATTTGAACAACTTTGGCAGATGCTGAACAAAATTTTTTCCATGGCCCTGCAAGGGGATCTTCAAGTTCCCTATATTCAAGACATACATTACCCAATACAAGGCCACAAGATGACTATCCAGAGACACGATAACGGCAGAGAAATATGTTCTCAATAGCAGCTCTAATCTGTGTCTCATTGACTTTGTCCCCTGTAAAATGCCAGCAATGCTCTAGATGCCTCTTCTCTTGTTTTATCTCCTTAATTCCATTGTGAACTACAGAAATGATGAAATCTGTGAGAGAATGCAGAGCCATGATTGGATCTGAGGCCTCAGATGCCCTCTTATTCTAAGCAGTGACCAATGGATGATGCAGCAGAATAGCAGGAACAGCTCCCTGCTTTTGAAACATATTAGATCCATAAGTCATTGGGGCAGACTGATTTAATTGGTTTAGCCTCCCGACAGTGGATAGTGGTGCCAAAGAATGGCAAGTAGACTGGATTGTGAAAGAGCTGGAGTTACTTAGGACCACCTGATTATTGGGGGAAATAGGCTAAATAGGATTGGAACTTCTTGACAGATACCTGCAAAGCTCATGAGGGATGAGCCTCTCCTAACCACCTGCTCCAGAGTGAGGTTGGTGGGGTGGGAGTTGAACAGAGTGATTGAGGAAGGTGGTTAGTTCCGAGAAAAGGGATGGAGTGGGAGAGCCTGACTATTGCTGGAACATGCTAAGCAGAAGAGCCTCTGGTTAAATCTATGCCTCTCTACCTCATTCATTTGCAGGTGAATGCTACGGATCCCTTTGCCTTGGTTTAGGAAGAGGGTAGGGAGGAGAGGTTGATGGATGAAGGAGGGGAGAGGGCAGGGTAAGGTATAGCAATGGTGGGAGGTATGGGAAAATATGCAGGAAATAAGGGGTAGGCCACTCTTAATCTTAGAGAAGGCAGCCTTGGTGCTTCAGACTGATATTGCATTCCCCCCCCCACTGCCTTCAGGATTTGGTTTCAGAGTTTTCATGGCTCTGGCTTCCACTTGCTGTGGTTAATGCAGGTCATCTTGAAACAACAAAAGATTCTGTTCGGTTCGCAGGAATGAGACTCAGAGATCAGCGTAACTTCAGCTCTTTTATTTAGTTTGAAACTCTGTGTTAACCAGGAGCTGCGGCAACTCTTTTTATAGAGACTGCTCGCGGCTAGTGTCCAATGATGGCTACTTGTTTTTTCCCACCACTTGAATTGGCCAATTATAGCCCTGCTATGATTGGCCAATAAGTGTCGAGAAAAGTAGCCAATCAGCATTGGGTATTTGTTGTCCAATAGGAATCAGCCTATTTGAAGTATGTTTAATATGGAACCCCCCTCCTCTTGGTATGGTCCTACCGTACATAGTCACATAAGTAGGCAGGGCTTCTTAGGTTGCCTAGTTGACCTGCGCAGTTTAGTTGTGTCATCGTCTTCAGTGGGTTCGGACAGGATCGCTGTTCTCTCTGTCTGTCTCTGTCGAACCTCCTGAAAGGTAGAGTCAGCCATGCTGCTCCCGCCCGGCCTACTCGGGCTGGTAGAGTCGGCCCGCGTCTATCCTTTCCAACCAAGCATCCAGTCTACTTGTGTTTCTTGTTCCTCGCCGAAGACTTCTACGGGTAGGTCAACTGTTTTTGTTTACGTTTATTTGGGAATGTTTTTTATTGTGATTATTTTGATTTTCTGCGGTTTCTTTTTCTACCGGGGAGGTTTCTTTTTCTACACAGAGGGATTTCTTTTTCTATGAGGGGTTTTCTTTTTTTCTAACTGGAGGGTTCCCCCCCTTTATTTGTTATGAGGGGTCTCCCCCTCTATGGTTGGTCTGTTGCTGGTTTTTGGTGTAATTGTTGTGAGTGTTGTTGGTGTTGTGTTGTTGTTCTGGTGTCTGAGTGTGTCCGTGACCCGTAATTGGTCAATATGGTCTTCGCCAGGTTCAGCCATATCTGTTTCCATTCTGTTAGGAACGTGATCCGGTTATTTGTTAATTGTTTCCCGTACCCACAACGGTTGGCCCGAATGAGGTTTTTTTGCGTATACTAGTTGTCTCTGGTTCGAATTTGCGATACTGCTCGAAGGAGTCGTTGGTTTTTTGATGGTTGTAATGTTGGGTGTAGTCCTACCATTCATCGCCTCGTCGGCCCGGTGCTGTCAGTGCATTCGTAGCCATTTTCCTGCAGGAACTTTTTCGAAGGGTAGTGCTGTAAATTGTGGGCTGTTGTCAGAGATGAGCACATCGGTAAACCATGGTGTAGTGAATCGAGCTTTTGTAGCTGTTTGATGACTGCTTAGGTGGTCATTGAGTGCATGATGCTTACTTATTAACCAATTGGAAGTAAAGCATTTACTACGATTAGGTAATGTATGCCTTTTGTTGGCCCCGCGAAATCTATATGTTTCGTGACCAGGGGCTCCTTGGTGTTTCCCAGTCCAAGACAGGTGCTGAAGGGGGTGTTCAGGGCAGGAGTTTTGACATTTCCCGCAAGTTTTTGACCCATTTCCCAATATCTTTGTCCATCCCTGGCCACTATACACAGCTCCTGGCCAGGGTTTTTCATTCACTGACGATGCCCGGGTGGCCTTCGTGCAACTACACAATACTGGTCTTGTAATTTTTCTGGTCTTGATGACCCAATAACCCAGAGTATACACCCTTTCAGTTAATGAAGTTTTGGTTTGTCTATTCGATAACGGTTTGGAAAATAGATGTTGTCTCATTTCGGCCACCCTTTTTCCTACCCAGTTTTAAAACTTGTAACAAATGTCTTGTCTCTTGCGGTCATTCTGCTGATGTTCGGCTGCGGTTATCGGTAAGTTTGTCAAAGTCTCAATTTGTAGGGTAGAAGTGGTTGCTGCCGGGTCAGTCTCTATGTCTGGTAAGGGGATGTGGCTCAAAAGTGTGGGCATCAAAAATGTTTTTTCCGGGTGATGGATTAGGCTATAGTTTATGCCACCAGAAATTCAGACCACCTTGTCAATTCTCGGCGACAGTAAATGTAGGGGTGGCTCTGTTTCCAGCGAGTATACCTAAACGGGTTTGTGATCGGTCACAAGGGTAAAAGTCCTACTGTAAAGGTATTCGTGGAAACCGTTTTTTACGCTGGATATAGCCGCCAATGCTTCTCTTGTCCAACTGCTATAGTTCCTTTCAGGTTTTTGAGAGGTCTTTTGAATAGACAGGCAATGGGGGCTTTCTCTTCGCCTCCACAGGACATGGCTATAGCACGGCCCTGACGAAACTGTGATGCATCGGCAGGTAACTAAGCAGTAATGTCTCGCGTATTGGCAAGCATTCAATACACGTCGAGGTGATGAGGTCCTTTATCTTCCGGAACGCTGTCCTCTCACATTGTCGCCCAGGTCCAGAATGGTCGATTTGTCTGAGAGTCTATGTTAGAGGTTCCAGCCATGAAGTTGCCTTCTGTGGCAGAAAGACGTGGTAAAAGTTTCAATGAATCCCAAAAAGCTTTGTAATTCCAACTTTATTTTTTGGTCTAGGCCCATCTTTGATTGCCTTGATCTTTTTTCTGTGGGGTGGATGCCGCTCTTTAATCATTTTGGTACCTCCCAAGGAATTCGACTTTTGATGTGGCCAATTTACCACTTTTCTTTTTTTTACCTTGAGTCCCGCTTTTTGGAACCTTTGCAGGACGCTCTCTGAGGCGGGCTTCTAATTGTCTCTCATTGTAGCTGAGACGAGCATCGTCATCAAAATATGGGACTATACCTCCTTTTTATCCCTTGTAATAATCGCTCCATTAGGTTTGGAAAACCCCAGGGGCTCGCTGACTCTAATTGTGATCTTGTAGCATTTGAATACTCCCCTATGGGTCAGACTTGTTTGGGCCTCTTGCTATTTCCAGTTCTACTGGCAATTGCTGGTAACTTGGGCAAGGGTCGAGGTTTGCGAAAGACCTTTGCCCCTTCCCAGGGAGTATAGTAGGTGTTGTACTACCGGAACAAGACTATGCACTTTGCTGTAGTGCATGGTTCATCGTGTAGGCCCGCTGTTTTTAGTCCCCCACAAATTCTCCGGACCATCCGGCTTAACTGGGGTCATGATTGGGCATGTCAATTGGTTCCAGGATGCCCTTGTTCTATAAGTTTGGTTTAAATTCTTGTCAATATTTGGGTTTTAGTGCGAAAGGGGACTCGCCTCACCTTCAGCCTAATTGGAGCTACTAGTTGGGTCCTAAAATTGAATGAGATAGGGGACCTCGGTATCTTGCCTAAACTTTCCGTCGAAGACGCTCCTGGAACTCTCTCATCAGGTTTCTCCTCCCAGTCTGTGTCGGTGATGCGGTTAATGCGGTCACTGCTCGAATTCTCGGATTCGAAACCACTTGAGTCCCAGTAGGCTGGTTCAGTTCTGGTCTACGATGGTTAGAGCAATATTTTTTTTTGTGTTCTTTGAAAGGGTTACCTGGAGTGTCCCAAGCCCGACTACCGTATTCTGTTGCCTTGGAGTCTTTAAAATGTAGTGCTTGTTTCTAATTCGGCTTTGCCAATGTGCGGTACTAGTCTTTTGATGGTATCTCCAGGATACCATCGATAGGTATGATCCGGAAATCGACCTCCATTTTGCATTCTTGCTCGCCTCGATTCTGACGCCACTAACCTCCAGCCATTAGTCAGGCGTTGGAATGGATGATGGTGATGGTCTGATGCATTTCTTCTTTCCTGTATGCTCTCGATTGGCTGCTTCCCTTTGCCCTTTTTGCAATTTCTCGTTTCCACGTCATCCTCTCTTCTGTCTCGGGGTGTGTTGTCGCCTTCTCGGGCTGTTAGCTTCTGCGGTTTCTGCATACACGTGCGATGTGCCCCTCCGTTCACAGTATGCAAACGTGTCTAAGAACCAGCACTCCAAACGGGGTGGTGTCTCCGAGCTGGCACACTGAACCCCAACTTAAGACCATTTTCATTCGGCCGCTCTCGCTCAGCTTGGAGGGCCTGTGGGATTTTCCCTCTTCCTATCCTCATCAATTCCAGATGATCCCGCTGTCTGTGCAACATGTAGTGGTGCTTTGTGTGTAGCTTTCTACTTTCTTCTCGGTGCCCTGATTTGGTTTCAGTTTGATGTTTTTGTGGGTTGGCGTTCATTTGCTGCATTTTTACTTGCTGATTTTTGGTTGCTTCTGGCTGCGCATGGCTTCAGCAATAGCCTTGGTAACGGTGATTCTTTTTGGTCGGGTCAGCAAGTGGCTTTGTAGGGTAAGTCTCTCAATCTCAAATACCAATGCGGTCCCTCATAGCTTCGTCCATGTTCAGGAATTTTGCATGCTCCTCCGATGTCCCTGAGAGCGGCTACAGAATTGTGATGCTCTCACTTTCCTTCTGGTCCCGTTTATAAAATTCATGTCTCCTGATGAGGCTGGAGATGGTCGGTGTATAGTGAGCCTCAGCAGCTTAATGTCATCTTGGTTTTGCTAGTGCCTTGGCCATCTTAAACACTGTGGCCCACAGTGTGTTAGGTATACTAGCTCTTTTGCGATTGTCTGAGATTCCTTGCAGGTCGTTACTCTCCAAGAACAATGAGGAATCTATCGATGTAGATTCCCCATCTTCTGCTGCTGGGTTGAAGAGCCTGTGGGTGGCCGGAGTTGGTTCCGCCATTTCGTCTGCTCGGTTCTCTTGATGCCACGTCCCGGACCTGATCTCTTTCTAG
>BHFT01017837.1:0-15871 GCA_004320025.1 Laticauda laticaudata | reverse complement strand
TCAGCATCGAGAAAAGTAGCCAATCAGCGTCGGGTATTTGTTGTCCAATGGGAATAGCCTATTTGAAGTATGTTAATATGGAACAGATTCCATATGTGGATGTGAAACCATTTTTGTGAGGTTTAGACACAAGGATCACTGCTGCTTACATATTTTCCTCCCTGCAGTGTAGCAGCATTCTTGCCTGCATTCCTGGACCCTGTTTGGGGTGGCCATGAATTCCCAAAGTTTATGGCTCTGGGAGACTTCAATTTGCCTTCTCTTGGCCTTGGGCCTAAGATATTTATTTATTTATGTCCTGTCTTTACTATTGGTACAAATAATTCAAGGTGACAAGCATATCCAACACACCTTCTTCCTACTTTCTTCACAATAACAATCATGTGAAGTCCCAAGGTGCTTTTTCAAGAACTGGACTTTCTGTTTTTTTCTTTAAATAATTTTTGCTCCTCCTCCTCCTTCTTCAACTGTAGATGAGCAACAAAACATCTTCAAAGAAAAACCAGAGAGTACAGTTGCCTCTTTAAAAAGCACCGTTGGGACAACCGTGACCTGGCTGACTGAGAATCTCCATAGACAATCCTATGAAGTGTAATACCAAAGTTTGAGGAAGCCATGAACCTAGCCCAACACATTGTCTGGTTCCCCTGGCCCCTCCAGATGCTGAGATAGTCAAGCAAGTACAATCCTCTTTGCTTGTACTAGAAATTCTTACTTATCTTTTTAGTCACTTGAATAACAGATAGTCTTTTATAAAGTTTAAATTTACAGTGGATGATCTCCAAACTTATGGCAGTAGCAGAAAGGACTGATAGAGAAGAAGTGCTATGACAGGCATCATTTGTCTGAAATGTATAGTTCAAGATTTACTGTAAACTTGTGACTGTGTAAAAGTGCCTGGCCATCATGTAGGACTGCTATATTTTGTTTGAAGGATTAGACAAATTCATGAAAGATATGATTGTCAAGAGAGTCAGGATCAGAAACAGCAGGACAGCATGCTCACATTAATACTGTCCTGCGGATCATTAGATCCCACTGAATTGCATTGATTAGAAAGACCAAATGCTGCATCATCAAACCAACTTGTGCATCACCTCTATTTATAGAGCAAAATGGCCCTGTGAAAAGAAACATGAGGATATTGCAAAATTCTTTATGTAAGCCAATATTATCTGATAAGTGCCATTTGTTTCTTTTAGAATAGTGAGAACTATCTGTTCTGAATTGTTGCAAGTCTCCAAAGTAATGACTGGTTCTCACATTGCATGAAGTCATAATCTGATTTTGATTTTGTTTCTTGTTGTGCAATGTGATAATCTAGCTATTGTAGTTTCTAAAATGTGTTTTATGTGCCATGCCATGTATTACTTCAGGAATTGTTTATTCACAGGAATTCAGATCTTTTCATCACATTATAAATAAGTTGCTTTGTATGGAAGATGGGCAGTCTCCATAATTGATAATAAATAAAATATATAAATAAATAAATAAAAAATAAGTCTCCTCTGGGTAGGAATATAGACAGACAGACGCACAAATGTTCTCCATATAATTGAAATGGGATTGTTTAAATTGCACACAATATTTTGACACATCATTACAAAAGGGGAGGGAACAGAAATCCTTAACTTTTCAGGGTTATTAGTCCATGAATGTGTTCTTCGAGAGCACAATGCCTTTTCTGATCTGTTGTTGTCTCCTCTAACTATGGAATTTGTATGGGCACACATAAGCTATTTATTCTGCTGGTGGTATGTATAAAACATAACAAATATGTTCATAAGCTAAATGAATGAATTTTAAACTCTTGATTTCCTTGCACGGCTTCTCCAGTTATTGAACTCCAGGAATATGTTTGAAGATAAAACATAATCAGAAAAAGTAACTTGAGCAATGAAGTGGAAAGGAAAGCTAAAGAAGGTCCAGGATCCATCTGTATGTGGTGGCTCTTGATGCACTGACTCCAGCCTCAGTCCACTCCTTGTGAAAGTCCCCAANGAACCCTTTGCAGGTGTTATGGCTTAATTAGCTGATTAGAGTGGGACACTTTGAGCCTACAGTATTGAACCTTTTCACAGTATTCTAATTTTCTGAGATTGTGGATTTGGGGTTTTCATGAGCTGTAAGCCATAATCATCACAATTATGACACATCACAGTTTGAACTATCTTGCTTTGCATGTAACGAGTCTATCTCATATATTAGTTTCACCTTTTAAGTTGCATTACTGAAATAAATGAACTTTTGCACAATATTCTAATTTTTTGAGTTTCATCTGTATATCTATGCTATGGGTACTCTATCTGCATGAAATGTTATCAGATGCCAACAGATGGCAGTAGAAATAACAGGAAACTTAGCCCTAGAAACACAGATTTTTAGAGTAAAACAACAGCACGTAGGCATCATATTCTATTGTCTGCCAGTAAATACTTTTGGCGGATGCTACAATGGCTAACGAATACAGATTACGTAGCATTTGAATAATGCTATGCTTGGAAAACACAATAATGATGTTCTTTAGATTACTACATCTGTATCTACAAAAGTGTAGCCTGCCAGTTACTGCAATCCATTAAAATAGTAGTGATTAGTTTGAAGAAAGCTTTGTTCCTAACAAATCATACAAAATATGTTTTTCATATGAATTATGTTTTTAAAAGAAAAAGATTATCACATGCAATGAGGAAGGAGAGAGGGAGGAAGGAAGGAAGGAAGGAAGGAAGGAAGGAAGGAAGGAAGGAAGGAAGGAAGGAAGGAAGGAAGGAAGGAATAAACCAAGCTTGCCATTATAATATTCTGACATCAGATAGTATTAATATCACAGACTACTAGTAAGAAATCGTGCAAAAAATACATGATCCTAATTATGAGGAAAAAATGGTACAGCGGGCATATATGTATAAATAATTGGGGAAAACATTCTAGGTTTTTTGAACTGGAAAAAGAGGCATCATATAATGTAAAAGACTAGACAGACCAAGGTAAAGAAAAATAATGTGAAACAAAACATTCTTTACATTCAAATTAAGGAGAAGCAAATTCCTTTCCGAACAGTGTCCTGCTGACATACCACTTTTGAAGATCATTTTGTTCATAAAAGCAGCATCACATAGAATCCTTAATAAACGATGGCGTTTGCCTATGGGTTTTATTCCTGCATAATAGAGTAGCATTTCTGTTGCAATTATTACAATTTTATTTTATTTTATTTTTGTTCCTTCATAATATAATTAAGGTCCTTGTTTATACAAGTAACATGAATAAAATTAATTGCACACCTGACAATATCTCTTAGATTAATGATAACTGTAAATTACCCTACAAAAAATGAACATTGGACAGGAGGCCCAAAATGATATGATTAGAAAAAAGCTGTTTAAAGCAGTAATTTACATTGGACTTTTAATATTTTATAATACTCCACGTTGCTCTTTCCAAGCCATGAATATCAAGATTTGTTACCATCTCTTTCCTTCTCTCACTGTATTTTTTTTCCTTTTCCTGCTGTACACAGTATTTGTGGGCTATGGCAACCAATCCCCTGGGGGTTTCTTTTGCCTTAATTTGCATAAACACTGGCATCATATGAATATTCAGTGAGTGGCTTTGCATTAAGTAAGTGCCCTTAATCAGCTTTTCAGTTCAGTTTTATTGGTTGCACTACAGTCAGTTATTTCATCCAGAAAATCTGAGGGCCCTACAAAGCTAAGCAGGTAAGGATTGTAATTCTTTTTATGCATATAATGAAAGAGTATTATCATTTGATTATATAGGTTTTTGGGGTAGGCTTAAAGATTGGTGCTTGGCTTTGGGTTTTGTTTTTCATATGCACGCTTTCGGGTTTCTGCCTTACCCCCCCTTGCCCACCCGCCTTCTTTTTACTATGATTAACCCATGGCAGTCAGGTGGGCATACACTTCAGAATTTGCATAAACATCAACTCTCAATGAATAATTCATCAGATTATTTTAAACACTAGCTGAGCTCCTACTTTTGGATAGCTCTATAATAGAGCAGTATGATTGGCTGTGTGGTATTTTCATCACCCAACAGAATTCCTATAACATAAAAGCTACCCCACCCCCCAAAAAAACCACTAGGTTGAATATATCATTTAAATATGGGAATGTGTGGTGTCTATCTGTGTAGAATTACACTTTTCTGTTTCTCCTTTCCATTGGGCTTTTCGGGCAGCTATTAATATATTGTATTTTGTTGAAGAAGGAGAGATGTTTAAAATAGAAACAAGCCTTATAGTATTGATATGGCTGCTGCTAGCAAATTTGTCCTGTCCATGATTACAGTGTCCATCTCGCCTCATCTAGATGATCTAGCCTCATCTAGATGAGACTCCTTCTGAACTTACAGTATGTTGCATAGTTCCCTCCCCCCCACGTCTACTTTTACATTCTGCATGTATGCAGTGAAATCATATTTCCACATTTCAGTATGTGTTCTCGAGATTGGGGTGGCAAAACAGCAGAGTAATTATTCATAAAAATAATTGTTTTGCTACAGAGGCTATCACTAATAGAAATAGGTTAATGAATTTAGAAGGCACTGTTAAATAAAAGAAAAACACCTCCACCCATTTTTGTTGAGTTCTTATTTGCATATATGCACATGTTCTCCTTTGTTGTGTAAATCAAAATTCATCAGCTGCAAACCTGCAAGCTGATTATGTGAAAGGTTTTGATCCAAAAGATAAATAAGAATAGTGTTGATACAATTCAGATATAAAGCATTGTTGTGTGCTCATGTATGTGTGTAGATATGCATGCTCGCACATCATTTTGAAGAAATCATTCCTCTTATTTATTTAAATAACAAAGCAAAAAAAATGTCCATCTAGAAGATTTCATCTACATTGTATTTATATTGATGTTAGTAGATAGAGTTGTTGTTAATTTTAAAAGGAATCACATATGTTTCAGTAAACTAATGTATTGGTATAATGTAATGCAGCAGATGTAGATGTGTGCAAATGGATGATTGTGTCCTTTAAAAAAAAAATGCCACTACTAACCTCACTCAAAAGGGTATAGACTTAATTTAATGATAGAAAGAATTTTCCCAGATTGGAAATCACTATTTTTAAACAAATCTAAACAAATTTAAATCTAAGGAAAATCAATTCCCAAGAGGAAAAAAAATGTTGAAATGATGGTGTTGTTCATATTACAGTCACTTGGAGCAATATTCTTTAACTTTTCTTTAATGAAATTAAAATATTCAGTTTCAAAGACATTTGACTAGAGTTTCGCCATTATGATGCTATTTGAAAAGTAATTACCTGTTTTATCAGTTTGCTGCCATCATTCCAAATACATGACCCCTTTCAAGGAATATTAGGAAAAAAATAATTAAAATTTCAAGTGTTTAGAAGAAAATAATGCAAATCTCTTCTAATATTACAGGAAAGCAGTTACACTTAAATGCTTAATTTAATTCAAATTAATTCTGAATATATTTTTCTTACTATGTATATATAATTCAACTTTGCAACATTTAATGAGCCTTGTGCATTTAATCCTCAGCCATTAGATGTTTACATCTTAAAAGAACACTAAGTCATTTTACATTCATTAAATGAAAATTTTGCTCATGATCTTTTATATTTTTATGTACTTTCAGTTTAGAATAAAAATGGAAATAATCTGCAAAAAAGACCAACAAATATTGTATAAAAATATCATGCATATTCTCAAATTTGTAATGACCCTCAATCAAGAATTTTGTTTTAGATCTCGAAATCTCTATTTGACATCTCTACAATTGTAAACTATGAAGGTATATAACACAATCTAAAAGCAATAGCTTCAAATTTTATCAATGTAGACCTGCAAGTTATTTAAGCTTTACCCCTTATAAACAAATCAGGTAACATTTTATCTATTGTATATAACCTTTTGAAAACTAATTGAGAAGTAGATAAAGGTTAGGGAGAAGAATTGGCCATTATGATAATCCTGCCATTTTTTATGGCCACCCTTATTAAGCAATCAGTTTGCTTATTGGCCAGCTGCAAGCACTTCACCCATGTATCTGGACTGCTATTGCATATCAGATTTCGAAAGCTCTCAATAACATTTTTGTAGTTCAAAGGAAACTATATCATTTATTTTTACTTCAAACATTTTAATATTTATTCTAAAATATTAATTCATAATCAATCTCTTATTACATAAAGAATATTTCTCTTTCTAACTAATGTATTAATCCTTATATTATCAGATTTTTCTCCCATATGGAAACCTTGTAGTCCTGAATTCATGTCCCTAACTGGTAATAGTGCTCATTAGATGATTTGGGTTGGACCACACAAATAAATCAAGGTTGTTTTTGTGGAAATCAAGATCTCTTCACAAATCATTTTGCATTCTGAGAGAAAATGCAATATGATAAATATTGATGTATTTATAATGTTTGAAAAATAATAAAATAAGAAATATATTATCTTGTTGAGCTGGTAAAAATTTAATAATAATAATAATAATAATAATAATAATGATGATGATGATGATGATGATAATGATAATGATGATAATAATAATAATATAAAAGGTGGGGAAGGGGGCCTGGAAAATGATGGTATAAAACAAACTCTGACCTTATATTTGAAAGTCTCTTGTTCCTTTGCTGAAAAAAGGGTTAATTCAAATGTTGACAAACAAGTGTGAACATTCTTGTCTTTCTCATAAACTATATAGGAGCACTTCCTACCATACAATTTTAATTAGGGGAGTGATTTCTCAGTTGGAGTTCTTCAATGGCTTTAATGTTGAAATTCTATGCTACTCCTTGATAGCATGTGCTTATTAAGGAGTAAACTCAATTGAAGACATTGGAGCTTCTGAATAAACATGAATAAATAGTGAAATAGCAAGCTACTTAGCATTCACATGCAGCACTGGCAAAGATATAATGACTAATATCTTCAAAATGGCTCTGTATTTCTCCTTTGTCAGAACTGTCATGTTTCTTTATGGGAAAAAGAAGTAACATATCCAGATTATATTGTTTAATGTTTGCAGAGATAGTTAATTTATCAGTAATTAAATATTAGTCTTTCATTAAAAGATTATCTATCTAACTTTAACAAACACTCCATTCTAGGGTAGGAATTTCAAATGTGTGTGTGTGTGTGTGTGTGTGTGCTTGTGTGTGTGCATTGTGTGTGTAGACATATAATAGTTCTGGAAAACATGTAAAAAATTACGATCTCTCTTTGTTCAGAAAGACTAGAGATGAGCTAACTACTGAAGAAAGATTTTGCTTTATTTTCCTGGTAACATATAAATGATAGCTGTGAATCTCTTCTCCAAATGGAGACAATAAACACCATAAAGAGAAGTCAACCCTTTGCTTAACCTCGGCTTAAGGAGGCCTCAGTTGTACATAAAATATTATATTAAATATTTGTTGACATTGTTAGAAATAAAATCTGGGAGGTATCTAATGCAGGTGTAGTAGCATAAACAGATAGAGTTCAACTAACTTAGGATATTATAGATTAAAACCAACATTGTGTGGTTGGCCTGTGAAAACGATTTGCATACACACCCCTCACCATAAACCATTTAACTTAAAACTGTAGGTTATCATAATACACAAAAATGATATTTGAAAAAAAATATCAAATGCCTAGCATTGCTTTCTTCACTTATTTTTAATTCTACTTTTTTATAAAGAAAAAATATAATTTAAAGATGTATTAATGTTAACTTAATAATATCTGATTATGACTAAGGTAGAAAGAATCTATATTTTTGCTAAAAAGTAATGTTGAATGGGGATTATTAAACTGTTTGTTCTTCAAGTTATAAGAAGACATTTGATCCAGTCCTCACCAACCAGTTGTCTTCCAGATGTAGAAGAAATTAAACAAAATATCAGCTATGCCATCTGAAGAAACTAACATACCTGAAGGGCAGTAATGTTAAGTTAAAAAAATTTTTTTTGATTGGATCCGGATTTAGATAATTTCCACATTGGTTTTGGAGAGACATCCAATTATTGGTGTTCCAAAATAACAGTAATATGAATCAGCTTTATATCATTTGAATAATAGCTTATTTCATTTTTTCATACAAGTTTGTCAATAATCTTTATTGTCTTCCTTCTTTGCTGAGTATGACAATTCATTTGCTGTCCATGAAAAAGAATGGATTAGGAAAACAGATTCCATTATTTATCATCTGCTGCACAAGTGGCCTGGCAGTAGCATATTGAAACCCATATCATTTCCAAAAACCAGAAGTTGCTCACTTAATTCAGGTTTCTCCAAAGCAGTTTTTGAATGTGAGAAAATATTGCAGCTTCTATGATTTAATTTTTACTATTAAGTCAACTCTTAAAAGGAGAGAGATCTTTTTTCATGTTCAGAAGCCTGCAAAGAGATAGGCTGCTAGTGTAAACAATAGCAGACAGGTACTACGTTCATCAAAGATCAAGCACTTTTTCAAATCACTGATGAAGTATCCTTGGCCCTATTTTTCATGTTGTAGGTTGGTGGTCATATTCATTGCATAAAAACAAATTTATATACTTTCACCATTGAGAAGATTACTCTAACACACAAGGTTTTTCTTAAATTCTGGGTTTTCAGACATTGGTTATACATAGATATCATAACAAAAATACATACGCACATATTTTAAAAACACTCATTGATCTGCTTGAAGATACTTTGACAAGTCTAGAGCTGAATTCCCACATCAAGCAGGTTAGATCTGATGGACTAAATACCTAATGGTAACTGATGTGAAGTCTTAACAGCCCTTTTCTTTTTATCATTGCTGATCTGATTATGATGAGCAATGTTAGACTTATTTTCAAGAGAACAAGTGCACTGTTTTCAAAATATTTCTAGTGACCCAAATAAGTGATACAAATAGGTACCAAGTACAATACTGCCAGGTGACATTTAAAATTTGGGTGAGGTTTCCTCAGATTTCCTGGATCCCACCACAGCACGCATGCACGTGCGCACACACACACACACACACACACTTTGGAAAAAAAAGATTATTGGCATGTAGCAAGCATTTTCAAACCATTAACACCATTTTATTCTTTCATAATGTATCTGTAGTCATTTAATTTTCCATAAAAAAACCCCTCTATTTTCTTCTGACAGGATCAAAAATTTGAGTACCTTTGAAGACATTTTTCTGCAAACTGCTGATAATCAGGACTGAAAATGAAAATGCTGACAGATTATTAACAATGGAGAAATAGCAATGATGGGATGGGGAGGGGACAAGTTACCATAATGAATGAATTGTTAGCATATCCAGATTTCTATAGCTGATCAGACTCATATCATTTCAGTTTTTCTAAATACCAACAGTTCAAATTAACATTAGAGCTTTTCTTCTCTTATTAAACAATATTTCATTTTAGCATGGTTATAATTCTGGGGGGGAAAACAAAGGAAATGCAGAACTACATCATCTTACAGACAAGCTTGCTATCTACCAAAGGAAAACAGAAATGCACTGAAAACTTCAACACACTACATATTCATTTCTTTTTATTATATATTTCAAAGGTTTTATAAATAATGATATACAACTGGAAAAATGCACAAACACAAAACTAGTATTTTCCTGAGACATTTAATTTTAAAAATGCTACATTCTCCATGAGCCATTTGTACATCATTTATTCACCTCAGATCTGTAAGAATCTCTATTTCCATTTTACAGATGACTATTTAAAGTTTGCACACAGATGTTCTTCCATGGATATACTTGAACTCTGACATTACATTTCTCATCTTTTATTTGCCTCTCTGTACAGTTTGGGTACTCAAATAACCTAATGTCTAGAATAGTGTTTTTGTAAGCATTGATTATTGAACAGTTGCAGGATAATCCCAAGGGTCCAAATAGTTTTTATATTATTATTCAAGCATATCATGCATGTATTTGTTTACTTATATTAAAACAGACATCTCTAGTGAAAATTATGTCTCATTGGTTGTTGCATATCTTGAATGTGTGAAGCTTTCAGATTTTGGATGGATTCTTTTCACAAATTCTGAAAGATCTCAAGCTAAAGAAGTTAAGATGAAAGACAAAATTATGAGGAGGAGCAGGCAACATTTTCTTCCCTACATTAGAAAGAAAGTTTATAACTTTGTTTATATGTTTATTGCTTTGGCCATCCCTTTGAATCATAGGGAAAATTAGAATGTTGAAAACAAAAGAAATTCCAGATTTACCTGAAGTACTATCTTAACAGAATTTTAAAAACTATTAAATTTTTGTTGATGGCAGATGGTATTGTATGATGCGAGCATTTTTAATTTTGCATAAAACATGATCAGATGAATAGCATTAAAATGCATCAATATAGGCAGATGCTAGCTATTTAAGCATCAGATTGCAATAGATTTAATGCAGTGACTCTCAATTACTAAAATCATTTTCACAGATGTATTATGAGCATGATACTAATTGATGTAGGCCAACATAGTAGCATATTTAGGTCACCCTTTGACAAGTAAACTTTGAGGAGGTCTATTCTACATCTGTACCATCATAGCATTTTAATCTTAAGAAATCCATAAATCATAATTCAGATATAGCCATGGTCTAAAAATATTAGCTGATCCCATTCCTTGAAAACATTCCTATGTTACTGATGGAACACATTTTTTATATGGAGAAGATCCCAATTTCAACCTACACATTGTAAAAAAAAACACCTCCATTAAATATACACATATACACACTATATATATTATATATATATAACACACATAACATACACATACACATACACATCACATACACACATACACACACACACAATCATATATATATATATAAATATGTGCTGTTTAGCTTCCTTCGGGTATTATCCCGTCATTGTAGTTCTGTTAAAGTTGTAGCAACGTTTCAGCAGAATCTCATCTGCCATCATAAGGCTTCTGTGTGGAAGTGTTCTCACAGTTCCTCTGTTTCAAATTTGAGGCTGGTTATTCTGATTGGCTAATTAACCTGGGTCTGTGTTCATCGGACTTGGAGTTTGATTGATTGATGTTTCTGGTTTCTTTCTGTCTGTTTTGTGGCTTTGATTGGCTGGCAACACTCTGTTCTTGTGTTGGAGGCTTTCAATGCAGCTTGGCTGCCCGTGTGAAAGACGGCTGCTATTCATCAGCAAGCTGCTCTTCATTAGCAAAGCTGCTATTCATTAGCAAGCTGGGTTTCACCTGAGTGCCGGGTGGGGGGTGTTTGAGTTGGAGCTATCAGAGGGAGTCTGTTTTGTGCCCAGGTGTTTGCCTGGCCTATGGTGTGGAGATCATTCCTATTTGAGAGTGCAGGCTTCCAAATGATTGACAGTCTGCTGGAAACATCTCTTCTATTCATGCTTTTCAGGTCTTTTTTCAATCTTTATGACTTCTCTGATGATTCTGTGGTTGGGTTTTCTATAGTGGCTAGGGTTTTTAGTGGCCATTGAAGTTGATGTTGTGACCTGTGGTTTTCATGTGTTGGACTAGTGAGGAGGGTGTGTTCCAGCTTTTTTACTGCATTTTTGTGTTCATCTAGGCGGGTACTTATTCTTCTATTGGTCTGTCCAATTGTATGTGGCCGGGCATGATGTACAGGGAATTTCGTATATGCCTTGGTTTTTCCAGTCAATTTTGTCTTTGGGGTTCCTCAGGATGGCTGTATTTTTTTGTCTGTTTTGAAGGCAGTCTTGATGTGATGCCTGTGTAGTATCTCACTGATTTTATCTGTTAGTACCCCTTAGGTAGGGCAAGACGCTGTTCATAGGTCTGTTGGTCTTCTTCTAGGTCTCTGTTATGTTCTTGGTGTGTTTTTTTGGTTATCAGTGTTGGTGATTTTGTTTTTTTGGACAGCCATTGCCTGTCAATACTTCCGTCAGGGTGCATAGTTTCAGTCTTTATATGTGTCTTCATCTGCCCAGGCCGTTTGTTCTGGTAATATTAGTGTTTTGGCCACGGAATTTAATCTGTGCTGGGTGGTGGTGGGATTGGGCTCGTTGAGGTAGCGGTTGTGGTGGTTTTTCTTTTGGTATATGGTGTGTCCACAGTGTGCCCATCTGTTCTTTTTGTAGATTAGTACATCTAGAATGGTAGTTGTTTGTTTATTTCCGTTTCCATGGTGAACTTGATTTTGGGGTGTGTGTTTGTTTATAGGGTGTTTAGGAAATTGTTTAGCGTTTTCTTTTCCATGGGGGCCAAATCACCAAATGTGTCATCGATGTATCTTAGCCATAGTTTGGGTTTGTGGGTGGCATTAGCCAGGGCTCTGGATTCGAATTTCATGAACAGGTTGCAATGACCAGGTTGACAGTGGGTGATTCCCATAAGGCTCTTCATTTGGCTTGTATCTTTGTAACCTTTGTAATATGAAATATGTTTGTTGGGCAGTGGTTCTGTTAGTTCCATGAGTCTTTAGGTGGTTGGTATTTATTTTTGATGATTTCAAGAGTTCCTTTTATTGGACTGAGTGAATAGTGAAACCACGTCGAAACTTACAAGCAGATCTTCTTGTTCTAACGTGTAGATTTTGTGATCATTTCTAAGAAGTGTATGAGTTTTGTACATATGAAGCTGCGGTTTCAGCGTGGGGGCTGTAGTTGTTTTGCACTAAGTATTTAGCTAAGGTTTTGTAATAGTGCTCCTATGGAGCTGACTATGGTCTGAGAGGTAATGCTTCTTTGTGTTATTTTTTGGGAGGCGCGATAATTTGGGGCATCTAGAAGATTTTTTTCTTGGGATGATCGTCTGTTTGGATTCTTTGCTTATGTGGCTGGTTCTAATTTTCTTCTTGGTGTTTAATTTTTCTAGATATGTGGTTGGGTCTGTGTTATAGGTTTGCTATGTGGAGTGTTGGAGTAGGTCTGTCAATTTTGTTTCATAGTCTTTTTCTGTCCACCTTACTACTGTGGCATTTCCTTTGTCTGCTGGGAGTAATTAATTATGCTGTTATCATTTTTCAGGGTTTGTATTGCATTTTGTATTTTTTGTATTGTAATTTCAGTGCAGCTTGGTTCGGTGTAAAAGGACAGCTATTATACTATTTGAAAGGCTAGGTTTTCATCTAGGTGTCTGGTTGGGGTGGGTTTGAGCTGGAGGTATCATGGGGAGTCTTGTGCGCCAGGGTGTTTGCCTGGCCTGTGGTGTGGAGATCTTTTCTATTTGAGAAGTGCAGGCTTCCAAATGATTGACAGTCTGGTGGAATCATCTCTTCTATTCAATTGGCTTTCAAGGTCTTTTTTCAATCTCTATGGCTTCTCTGATGATTCTGTGGCTGGGTTTTCTATATTGTGCTAGAGGGTTTTGGTGCCATTGAAGTTGCATGTTCTGACCTGTGGGCTTTCATGTTTGAATTAAGTGAGGAGGTGTGTTCAGATTTTTACTGCATTTTTTGTGTTCATCAGGCGAGTACTTATTCTTCTATTGGTCCTGTCCCAATGTATGTGGCCGGGCATGATGCACAGGGAACTTCGTATATGCCTTTTGTTCTCCAGGTCAATTTTATCTTTTGTGGTTTCTAAAGGAATGGTGCTATTTTTTTGTCTGTTTTGAAGGCAGTCTTGATGTGATGCCTGTGTAGTATCCTTTACTTATTTTGTCTGGTAGTACTCTTATGTAGGGCAGGAACAGCTGTTTCCATAGCGTCTGTTGAATCTTTCTAGGTTCTATTCGATGTCTTAGTGTTTTTTTGTAAGATCAAGCTAGTGATTTTGGTTTTTGTGGAAGCCGTTGCTTGTCAGTACTTAAGTGAGGGTTGTATAGTTCGTCCTTATATGTGTCTTGTCTGCCAGACGTTTGGTTCTGGTGATTAGTGTTTTGGCCACGGAATTTAATCTGTTGCTGGGTGGTGTGGGAATGGGCGTTGAGGTAAGCAGTGTGGTGTGTGTTTTCTTCTGGTATACGGTGTGCTAGTGTAACCTAGATCTCCCTAATAGATAACAGCCATCCTTTTTTGCAAAGCCAAGCTGGCACTGAAAGCCTCCACATACGGACACAGTGGTGCAGCCAATCAAAGCCACAAACAAGACAGAAGAAATCAGAAACCAATCAACACAAACTCCAAGAACAATAAAAACACGACAAGACTCCTAACCAATACAAGATATAGAAAAAACCATCCTAGCACTAGCAGTAGCTAGCCCTCAAATTTAAAACTAACTGGCTGTGATAGCCTGAACCCACATAATGAACTCAGTAACAGAAGCCTCAAAATGAAAATTTGGGCAAAAAGAATTGGAAAGATAAAGAAGAGAGGAGATTGCAAACTTTTACTCTTTAAAAAGCACAACTCCAATGAGAGCAGTGGGATAAATACCCAAAGGCAACACTGGAACAGACCACGACGTAAGGTTTTAGGTTGTGTTCCAGTTCTTTTCCATATAAGATTAGAGTACCTTGGTGCTGGTTAGCTAGGTCCACACTCACATCGTCAGGCTGGTGCTTTCGCTTCAATGCGCACGTGCAAGCAGTGCTATGATTGGAGCTGCCCGTTCTCATTTTAAAAACTTGGGGGGCGGGGGGCTAAACTGGGGGGGGGGGCTTGTGTGCTGGGCTGATTGGCTGCGCTGTTGCCTCTTGATTGGTTGATGGAGTTGATGCTGGTATAATGGGTACAACAAATTGGTGCAACAAATGAGTCCCATCCACGAAAACCAACACTGGACCCAAAATAACACGGGACACCACCGCCAATTCCCCTCATCAAACCCAGGCCCAAACCCATCCAATAAATGAAGGTCAACCACCATCCAGAAACCAGACCACAGCAATAAAACTCACAAGGCCATCACACAGCCCATTATACCAACATCAACTCCATCAACCAACACAAGTAGCTTTTAAAAGCTTTTTCAATCTGCATTCTGACATTTCAATTTCAGCATCTACTTTTACCAGCACTATTAAAATGGCTCGATGATTAAGATATTTCCTTGCATAGAGAAAGTTGCTTGTTCAAAATTTTAAAAAGCTAATTTTTAATTATCTTTTTCTTTGTAGATTTTTTTTTAAATAGCAGAGAAGGAAATTTAAGTCTAGGGTTTTATTGTTCTGTTTCTGAAGTTACCTGAAGTAAAAAGTATTAAGCTTCAGTTTAAACAAGGCCATGGGGAACTGGTAAATGTATTGTGCTAAGTAATGCTCTTAACTATCATGCTATTTCATCAACTTCACTAAAGGGAAGTATAAGAACATTACAATGCATGATAACTATTGGTTTAGTTGATGGGGCAGTCCTTCCTCCTCAAAACAGCCAGTGAATTACTGAGCTTAGTAGCAGCACAAATGGACAAGAGCGCTTGAGCCAACAAAGGATGTAAAAGAATATTTTGAAGGTGACCACAGAATTGATTTCTGTCCTGCAGAAATGGTCTCTGATGGGTCAGCTAGCAGTGATAAGTATTACTGGCTTCCATTTTAACTTGGAGCCATTTTCAACACTTTTGCATTTTCTGTTAAACACTGAATGATGGGGTGTGTGTTTTTTTGAAAGTTTTATTTATGTTTTCACAAAAAACAAACAAACCATAATACAAATAAAACATCTTTTTTTAAAAAATAGCATGGTCCTGGGTTACACTTCTTCATACAGACACAAACTCAATTTCATGCTCATTTTTGTGTTCTATTGCATATCTTAGTACTGTTTTACATTTTCTACATAGTTTTTCCTCTCTTTTAATTTTCTCAATTTTATTTTGATTATCCTATCTCAATTCAAATCATTATATTTATACTTTTGTCTATCCTGTTTCAAATTCATATTATCTTTTCCCATTAAACACATTTTCTCCTGTAGTTACTAATTGGAGTATGACACCTTTATATCTTTTAATTTTATCCATTCAACTC
>BHFT01017836.1:0-12225 GCA_004320025.1 Laticauda laticaudata | reverse complement strand
TTGGGGCACTTTTGAGAGCGGATAACAATGGATTGAAAATTTGCTCGTCCGCTGTGTCCTTTTTACATATGTTTTGCATCCATCGGCCAGTGTGACCTAGCCTTAACAGTATATGGTGGCAGCCAAAAAAGCCAATGCAATCCCAAGTTGCATTAACAGAGGGCTACAATCAAGACGAAGTGAGGTAGTTATACCACTCTATAAAGCCTTAATGGGACCACACCCGAATACTGCATCCAGTTTTGGTCACCACACTATAAAAAAGATGGTGAGACTATAGAAAAAGTTCAGAGAAGAGCAACCTGGGTGATTAAGGGACTGGAGACTAAAGCATATGAATAATGGTTGTAGGAAGTGGGCATGGCTATTCTAGTGAAGAGAAGGACCAGGAGAGATATGATACCAGAGTTCCAATATTTGAGAGGCTGCCACAGAGAGGTCAAGCTATTTTCTAAAGCACCTGAAGGCCAGACAAGGAATAATGGATGGAAACTGAACAAGGAGATATTCAATTTGGAAATAATGAGAAACTTTCTAACAGTGAGAACAATCAATCAATGGAACATAAGTTGCCTTCGGAAGTTGTGGGAATTTCATCACTGGAGGCTTTCAAGAAGAGATTGGACTATCTTCTGTCAGAAATGGTGTAGGTTTCATGTTTGGGTGGAGGTTGAACTACATGACTCATAAGGTCCCTTCCACTCTGTTAATCTGTTTTCTGGCAGTTGATTCTATCTGGGGTGACTACTCAAAATTTCTGCTAGTGGTTCTCCAGAACTTGTCAGAACTTGCTGAATTCCACCTCTGCCAGTACTGCATCCTAACCACTGTGCCAACATGGCTCACAGACATCCAGGTTTGAAGACAGGGAACGTGGTTCCACATGGTGGATGCTGTGACTCCTGGCCCAAATCAGGTGACACTGGTTGATAAAAGATCCTAGAGTGAACTTTCCTCTTAATTCTGTTAAGTGAGCAGAAACAATTGGAGAGAGGTGTTCCTACAAACAGCCTGGTCTTATGGTACATAGAGCTTTCTAGGCCAACAACCAGCCTGGAGATTCTAGTTAATACAGAGATATAAGAAGATGAGCTTCATGATAGCTCCTCAAAGAGAAAAATAATCTCATTTTTTTTAACTTCTAGCCCATTATATGTTAAATAAAGTGATTAAGTGTTATTTCAGTAAGAAGAAAGCTGTGAGAGTTAACCTAGCTCTGACCTCAGAAGATAACATCTTCAGTGCAATATATAACTTTTCTGAAAATGCTGATTAAAGACCAAAAAGCTTCCAAGAAGTAATAAAAATTAGAGGATTGTAAATTTTCAGCTAGTTAGCTTGTCTCCTCTCGTGCATATATTTGCAACAAATCAATAAGCAGCACCTTGAACTGTACCTAGAAGCCAATGGAACCCACTGCAGTTTGAGGCTTAACAGAGTTTTTTTGATGCATTAACAGCAGGGGTGTCAAACTCGCAGCCCACAGGCTGGATGAGTCATGTGCTGGCCCTGCTCCTGCCCAGTTTATCCAAGGAGAAGAAGTCCTGATATCAGCTGACATCACCATGATGATGCTAGCTTGACCCTCTGCAGAATAGAATAGAATAGAATAGAATAGAATAGAATAGAATAACAAAGTTGGAAGAGACCTTGGAAATCTTCTAGTCCAACTCCCTGCCTAGGCAGGAAACCCTACACACTCCAGACAAATGGTTATCCAATCTTTTCTCAAAAACTTCCAGTGTGGGAGCATTTGCAACTTCTGGAGGCAAATTATCCCACTGATTAATTGTTCTGTCAGGAAATTTCTCCTTATTTCTGGGTTGCTTCTCTCCTTGATTAGTTTCCACACATTGCTTCTTGTCCTGCCCTCAGGTGCTTTAGAGAATAGCTTGACTCTCTCTTCTTTGTGGCAACCCCTGAGATATTGGAAGACTGCTATCACTTCTTTTCATCAGACTACACATATCCAGTTCCAGCAACCTTTCTTTGTATGTTTTAACCTCTAGGCCCCTAATCATCTTTGTTGCTCTTCTCTGCACTCTTTCTAGAATCTCAAAATCTTTTTTACATCATAGTCACCAAAACTGGATGTATTATTCCAAGTGTGGGATTAACACTTCATGTGATCTTGATTCTATCCCTCTGTTTATGCAGCCTAGAACTGTGTTGGCTTTTTTGGCACCTGCCACACACTGCTGGCTCATATTTAAATGATTATCCATTAGGACTCCAAGATCCCTCTCACAGTTATGACTACTGAGCAAAGTATCACATATACTTTAAATGTTCCTGTGCATTTTGTTTTTCTTGCCTAAATGTAAAATCTTACTTTTTTTGCCCTGAATTTAATTTTGTTAGATAGCGCTCAATGTTCAAGTTTGTCAAGATCCCTCTGTATCTTAAGTCTATCTTCTGGAGTGTTGGCTATTCCCCCATCTATCCCCTCATCCAAGTCATTGATAAAGATGTTGAAAAATACTGGGCCTAAAACAGAACCGTGGGATACCCCACTGCATACTTCCCTCCATGTAGATGCAGTTCCATTGAGAACTACACGTTGAGTACTGTTGGTCAGGCAGTTATGAATCCATCTGGTAGTGATGCTGTCTAACCAACAAATTTCTATTTTATCAAGTAATACATTATGGTCTACTTTATGAAATGCCTTACTGAAGTCCAAGTAAATTATACCAACAACATTCCTCTGGTCCTCTATGTCAGCATTCCAAGTAAACTCTCCAGACAATTCAGAACTCCAAAACAAAGTCCATCAAAGTAAGAATTTATTAGAGAAGCCGTCTTGGCATATCTGAGTAAACCCGAATCTGAATTCCTGTGTTTCCCCCCTCCACACTAAAACTCACACCCTGCCCAACTCAATGACTCCCAGCTCACATTAGACAATCAATTTCCTGTCTCAGTTGCCACCAAACTCCAGTCACTCCCCTCCAGGTGCCAACAGTTTGTCTTTGATCTCTGGCTAAAGAATATTGTTGTATCTATACTCCCTTCTCTACTCTTCCATTCCCAGAGCCTGCTCATCTCCTGCTATGGCAGTCCAGAATCTGAATTAAAATGGATCCAGGGATGACACACTAATTTTGTCATTTTGCAGTAAGATTAGTCTGGCATGATCTATTTTTGACAAACCCACGTTGGTTTTTGGTTATTACCTTGTTTGCTTCTAGGTGTTTGCTGATTCATTGCTTGATTATCTTTTCCAGAATCTTCCCTGGTATTGAGCTCAAGCTGATAGGTCTGTATTTTCCTGGATCTATTTTTTTTCCTCCTTTTTTGAAAATGGGAACTACATCAACTCTTTTCCAGTCCATTATGAAATTTCAAAAAACTGTGCCACTGCATTCTGGACCAACTGTATCTTCCAAGTTCTCTCCAAGGTGAAGCCTACCAATCCAAAACAAGTCCAAATGATACAGGACTTGTGCAAAGAGGACATCTCAAGAGTTAGTTACAATAATCCAGAAAGGGGGTGACTAAGACCATGAGTCCCCATGAGTGAAGCTTACAGATCCAAAAACAAACCCAATGACACCCAAGGACTCATGCAAAGATTCCCCAAACCACAGCTGCCACCTGGTCTTCAAACAGGAGTCATGAGTCCAAAAAAGATTCTCAGGTTGCACAACAAATCTGACTGAGAGGAGTGAAGCTCCATTCATGGTTAAAGATGGAAAGTCACTGGATCCAAATGACCTCAAACCCCACATGGATTTTCAGGGTTGAGGCAAAGTCTGTTTCTTCTCCCCCATCAGGATTATCATAGTCTCCATTCACTGAGAACACACACACACACACACACACACACACACAATGACATAGGAAAAAGTTAATAGCTAGACTCGGATTCTATCATGTGCTCTAAATTTTCAGTGTCTCCATAACATCCTTAGAACTATTTTTTTCTCCTTATCCCCATTCTGCTTCCACTTTGTAAAATTCATTTTTTTTGGGGGGGTGGGGGTCTGAGGATGTCACTTTTCTAAATGGTTGAATGGTCTGCATGTTCTCCTCCTTCACAGCTCCTATTTCTTCCAGCCAAGTCGACTTGCGACACTGACATGAAACCCAATGACATGCTATGCTCATTGCAGGGGAAATCAAAGTTGCTATAATGCCCCAAAGTGATACATCCATTGCATCCCCCTGAAAAATGCGCATAATACATAGAATCACATTTGGAACATGGGCTTGGCTGTGGGGTGGAGGAAGGAGGAGTGTAGTGGGGCTGGCTGGTCTACAGCTGGGCGAAGTGAGGCGTCCGTGGTGTCTGTGGCATCTGAGGAACCTGGGTCTGGACTGGGAAGGGCTGCCTCTGCTGTGGGAAGTCCTGGTAGTGGTAGGCTTGGAAAGTGAGGGGCTGTTGAAATCCGTGGAAGGGCTGTGACATCACCTGGGTGGAGAAGCAGACCTGGAGTGGGTAGGAGCAGGTTCAGCTGGGCCTGGAGGGTGGTTCAGAGGAGCTGTGATCCTCTCCTTCATCAACTGGTACTGGGCCTCGGGCATGTCCATGAGAGTCTGGCTCACGTAGGTGATGAAGGGCTTGTGGTTGGAGGATGGTATGTCGAAGTGGACCAGCTGGGAGAGAAGATCTGTGCTTNGAGGAGATCTGTACTTGCTCTGATTGTGTCCCTGATCTCCAAGAGGACAGTGTGGCTCTGTCCCTCCAGTCTTCCTCTCTGCCTGCTTTCTGTGGAGGTGGAGCTGGGGGTGGGGGTGGGTTGGTCTCTGGTGGCTGCCTCTTCTTGCTCCATCTGAGACAGGGGATCCTCCACATCCTCTTGCACGGGGAGTGCAGCTGTGGTGGGGGGTCTCTGTCGTGGGGCCCTCCAAAGACACCTGCCTGGACACGGTAGCTCTCTCCTACTAGACTACAGAAGTTGTTCCTGTTTTTTTCGTCACCTAAAAAAGCAATGGTATATTATGCATATGAAGTAACAACAAAAATGTTTTCAAGGAGAGGTGGTATTCAGAATGTTCTGACCAGTTCTGGAGTACTGGTAGCAGAAATTTTGAGTAGCTCAGAGAACCAAAAATACTACCTCTGACTGGCCCTGCCCCCTTCTATTCACTGCCTCCCAGGTCCCAGCTGATCAGCTGGTCTTCTTCTGTTGCCCTGCACAAGAGAATGGAGCTTGAAAGCAGGTTAGTGGGGTGGGAAGGAAATGGGGATTTTACAGTGTCCTTCCCCTGCCATGCCCACCAAGCCATGCCACACCCACCAAACCATGCCCACAGAACCATATTAAAAAATTTGAATCCCACCACCTTTTTCAAGTACACCTTACATTTTGCATTACAGAAACATCATATATTATTCAGCAAGAGTAAACGTAGTACCAGTTATTGTATGCAATATATAATGATTATTCTGGTTGAGGTTGCATAGAATATACTCAGATAGTTTTATGGTTACCAGAGAGAGAAACAGTATCTTTTTGTTTATAGATGACATGGTGTTCAATAAAGTACTATCATCTGATTTACTTGGTGCAAAATTTCTTCTCATAATATCACAATTAACCTCTGCTAGTCTTTATTATTTAATTTTTTTTAAATGCTGCTTGCCAAATATTTTAGTGAAAAATGTGATCCAACCTGTCATAGATTTTTTTTGTTTGTTGGATGAAACAAAGCCTGTTTCTTTGTGTTGTTACTTTATGTAATGAAGACTGAAAAAAGTCTTTAAGTACAATGAGTTGAAATGGACTAAATTTAAAAAGCCCAATAGTTTTAACATGATTATAAATCAATTTCACAGCCTGTTGAATCTGGAATTTTAAAATTAATGTAATAAAGTCCCTTAAAACCTGAGTTTGATATGGAATTCCTGAAGTTTATTAAACACTCAAACAGTTACAATCACTTATAAAGTGACATAATTAAATTAACAAAGAAAATAAAATCTGATGACTTCCTTTCTTTATAGAAAATTTACTAAGAATTTTAACTCTCTGTGTATGTGCGTGCGTGCATTCACATATGCATGTACACATACACACTTACATACATTACATATGTGCTTCCTTTACTTGTATGAAATACTTCTGAAATGACAGTTTTACATGTTTTGGATCTTTAAGTCTAGCAACAGAATAATAGACTATTGAGCCATGGTGTCACAGTGATTAGAGTGCAGTACTGTAGGCTACTTCTTCTGCCTGCCGACTGCCTGCAATTTGGCAGTTCAAGTCTCACTAGGCTCAAGGTTAGCTCAACCTTCCACCCTTCTGAGGTGGGTAAAATGAGGACCCAGATTATTGGGGGCAGTATGCTGACTTTGTAAACCACTCAGAGGGCTGTAAAGCACTGTAAAGCAGTATAAAAGTCTAAGTGCTGTTGCTATTACTATCTCAGTCCTCATCATATATTTTAGCTGGTCTATTTCAGTACATTGAAAGTTAGAGGCTTACACATGCATAGTATGCATATGAAAACACTACGTTTCCAAATAAGTCTGAAGGGCATTCTGAATTGTGGATTTGATACATTCAAACTATCATACATAAGCTGCAAACTCTGACCACTAGATGACAGCAAAGATTTAAAGTATTTGGTGCCTCTCTGCTGCAATCTGACTGCCATCCAAAGTTTTTCAATCCAGATATTGTAATGCTAAAAAATAGGTACATGTTACTGAAAAATATTACTAATCTTTGCTTTTTTTTTGAAAAGCAGCCAACCAAAAAACTAAAATTTCTTTTGCTTTTGACAGAAAGAAAAAAAAATTGATTTCAGTACTCATTCAATATTGTTTGTTGTATGCTCAGATCTATACATAAATCAGGTGCCCAACTTAATCATTTAAAGAGCTGCATTTTAACAGATGCTGGGATCAAGCCATAAAGTGGGCCCAGTATAATATTTAAGAAATTCAACCATGTCTTGAGACTTTGCTTCAGACATGATAATGATAAAATCTGACATGGAATTTCTCCCTTTCAAGTTTGTCACTGTACTTCTTATCAAATTGCTCTTCAAAACGAATCCTGGAGTTTGAAGAACTGCCAGAGGACAGCTTTCTGTTTGAAGATGTCCTCTGAACAGATGTCTGGACCACATTTAAAGATCGATAACCATCGAAATACTGAGAAAGTATTTGAATTTACCCAGAAAAAGTTTCCTTCTAGACATCAAATTTAGGAGTATCCAGATCATATTCTTCTCCACTCTGATAAAATGTACTATATTTGTTGTTAACTTACATAAACCAAATTTGTATCTGCATATACATACAGTTATGCATGTACATGCATTTTCACTTTATGTCTCTTTTTTGCCAATATATATATGCAATCAGAATCAATTGAAACATTAGGTCCAAGCTGAACTGTCTCAGAAGCTTTGTAACTGGATATGGTGATAATCTGTACGAAGTCTAATAAACAACAATGTTGAATCAGAGTACAAAGGAGACACTGAAACTTACAAAAATCATTGCCGGTCCAATTACAATGAACTGGATCCTATTCTAGCTTTCTATTAAAATTAATGGAGTCTAGATGTGGTGGAATATAGCCCAGATTCCCAGGAGCATTGATGGGTCAGCGTCAGATAGCCAAGTATACAATGCCATTGACCTCAAGGATGGGCTGGAACGCAACCTCATTGTGGGCTTCCCAGATCCAGACCCCCTGCCCAATGACACGCAAGATGTGCCCTACTGTCATCGGGGATGACACCTTCTCCCTCAGACCTACCTCATGAAGCCCTACACCTCCAAATGCCTCACCCGTGAAGAGAGGATCTTCAACTACAGGCTGTCCAGGGCAAGGCGGGTGATGGAGAACGCCTTTGGCATCCAGGCAACAGGTTCCAGGTACTTCTCACCACCATGCAGCATTGCCCAGAGACCGTGAGAGGATCGTGGAAGCTTGCTGCATCCTGCACAATCTCATGTGCACCCGCTACCCAGTGTTGCAGAACAGGCTCGTTGACCTCCATCAAGCAATGGGGACATGGAGCCTGGGGAAGGAGGCAAGGGCAAAACCTGATGACACTCAGGATGTGCAAGGCCCCAACAGAGCCTTACGTGAGGAAGAAGCAGCGCAACCTCCTGAGACACTGGTGCAACTCCCCAGCTGGAGCAGTGGGTGGCAAGACAGGATGATCGAATGACTAATGGATGCTTCCTTCAGCCTGTTCATCACACTGATGAGATTGGGCCATGTATGTTGGATGGCCTACAATGACAGCGGCATTTAATAAAGAGTTGTGTTTATGTTGACATGTGTGGATGATTGATTACATTATTATTGATAATAAAGGGCCATATGTGTGGCAGCTGGGAGGGTGGACCCTACCGTCCCACTATGCTTGCCTGTAGGTTTATCTATCCACAGCTATCTTAACCCATCCCAAAGGTATCCTGCCCATCCCAAAGGTATCCCTGCCCATCCCACTGCTATCTTAACCCACCCTCAAGCATGCAAAGGCTTAAACCATTTCTAAAAGTTTCCACCAAGACTTTATTAAAAAAAAGAAATGAAGCAAGTGTGTGAATCAAAGATAGACTTTATTAACAACAAGCTATAAACAAAAAATTAGTCTCTGGCACTCCTCTTGGTCGCTCAATCTCAGGATGAAGGGTCCAGGTGCTGTGGAGATGGCTGGTGCTGGAGTGCTTGTCTGAAGCGCCATTGGGGTGCAGCATCAGCATAGTCACAAGCAGAAGCACCACCGTCATAAGCAGCAGCAGCAGCTCCTCCAGAAGCAGAAGCAGCAGAGCTCCAGCCCCAGAAGAGTGAGCCCATGCTACAGAACCCCAGCAGAAACCAGAGTGAGGGCCAGGGGGGATGGTGGCCTGTCCCTCTTGCCAGGGCTGGCAGCAGATGGCTGAGGCTTTCTGTTCTTCCCATGGTTTGGGTTGCTGGCTGGCAGGGAGGCTGGTAGGAACAAGGCTGGCAGGAAGGCTGGCAGAAGAGCGGTGGCAGGCAGGCAGAGAACCAAGGCTTGCAGGAAGGCATGCACCAAGGCTGGCGGCAGGGAGGAATGAACCAAGGCTGGCAGGCAGGCAGGCACCAAGCTGGCTGGCGGCAGGCAGACAGCAAGGCTGCAGCGGAGGCTGGCAGCAAGGCTGCAGCAAGGCTTGCAGCAAGGCATGCAGGCAGGCATGCAGGCAGGGCAGGCAAGGCTGTCAATCCGTCTGGCAGCAGGTCTTTCCTCTGAATGGTGACCTGCTTCCGAGCTGCTTCCCCTTATATCCGCAGGGCTTACGCAATCATCCTCCCCGCATACGCAGTTAACACTAGGCATCCGTTAGGCTTCCACTGTGCATCCGCTAGGCTTCCACTCAGCATCCGCTCCATCCGCGGTGCATCCACTCTGCATCCGCTGTATCCCTTCCTGTGTCCGCTTTGCTGAGGCCCCCCGGAAGCCCTGCAGATGTGCCATCCGCTCTCATCCGCTTCCACACGCTACGCTTCCGGCCGCATCTGCTTTCCATCCGCTGTGCGTCCTCCCCCATCCGTTCCTTTCCGTGTTATCCGCTCTGGTTATGCAAATTTTTCCCTTTTGAGAGTGGATAACAACGGATGGAACTGGAACATTTTTCTCGTCCGCTGTGTCCTTTTTACAAACGTTTTGCATCCATTGGGCAGTGTGACAGGGCCTTTATGCAATTACTGCACCATTGACTTAAGTGAAAACAACAATGAATAAATGAATGAAAATTAGGGGGAAAATGCACTGATGTCAGATGATTGGGATTCAAATCAACTATTTATTCTTATATAAGAAAAACATTTTTTTTCAATTTTCTCAGTTGATACACACTTTTGGTTCAAACAAATAGAGCGTGTAACTTATAACTGTGGGAGATAAATAAAAAGAAAATAATTAATTATACTGTGAGAAAATGAAATATTACAGTGAGAAGACACTCACGTCAAGAAAGCATAGAAAATTTCAACATCGGAGTAGAAAATAACCTAACAATTTTCAGACACATATCAGTGATATTTGTTTGAAGAGACTGTTTTAAAAGATGATTATAAATGCAGCTTCAAGACAACACTCAGTCTGGCAAAAGTAATTATTCTAGAGTTATCACGAAAGAGATAATAACATACCAAGGTTACTTAAGATGAATAAATTATCCTCAAAGTCTCTTGACTCACAGATAAGAGCTAGCTAATGACTATTGAATTATCAAGGTAGAAAAGAGACCATTTATGTAATCTTGATAGCTACAGAACAGCTTGAGTACTTGCAAAAGTAACTATAATTTACCTTGCAAGTCTGTTTGGTTTGCTACTGTATTGGGGTTATATCCTTAATCCAGCTACAAGCAGACTGTGAATGATCTATACACATCAGAGCAGACAAAGTGTACATTGGATACGGGCATTTATGTAACCTCATCTCCTCTTTCAAGCCTCTTCCCACAATACAAACAATGTACAAATGTAGCGATTAGTATGTCACTTATGATCATGGTATTAGAGAAACAATTTAATACAATAGTCCATTAGGTCTAACCCATTCTGATGTGGTTATGGCCACAATGATGGATAGGCAGCTTAATCTAGAGCAAAGGATTTCTGTTAGATCAGAACAAGAATACAGCCTGAAAAAAAAGTTCAACACTGGGAATGCAGTATTAGGGTTTTATATATTCAAAAACAGAAGAGCTGAATGTATATCCCCATTTGTAACATAGAGACAAATAAATGATTGACCCAAATTTAAAGAGGATATTTTGAGACATTCAACAATATCTAAATATAAAGCAGCATGATTTAGACTGTGGGAGTGGATACCCAAAATATTTTGGCAAGTTTTATCGTGATGGTTTTTTAAAGGTTTCTACTTTCAAATGTTGACTCACCAAAAACATGAAAATCAGCACTCAGTTACCACCACCACTCCAATTATATTCTCTTCTACCTCTGGCTGGAATAAATTTACGCATAATTTTCAGACTAACAGGCAGGCCATCTTGTTTTAGAGTTTCCCCATATTTGGTAGATTGAAAGCAGATCACAAAAGACTTCAGCAGATCCAGAATGCAGTATATATTTCCTAGTGGTTAGTCACAGTATTGTCATGGTATACTTTTGCTACAGGAGCTATAAAGGTTACTAGTAAGTTTCCAGATGCATTTCAAGCTGAGCCTACATGACTCAGGCTTGGGTATCTTAGAAGCTGCCTTAATAGTTTCTGCTTGTCATACTTGAACAACTAGTCAAGTTTGCTAAAAGTGTCTTCCAACTTGGAGGTACTGGCCTTTAAGAATTAATTTTAACTAGAGGGACCGCACCAAACAATTCTAACTAATTGATTTTGGTATCTTTTTACTTTAGTGAACTATGATAATTCATCTGTATACTGTGTTTTAGTTTCTAAGTTTGGACATCTGCAGAATATAAGATGGTGTGCTTACTATCAGATAATGCTGTCCTGATCATCCCTTTTCCTATGGCAACCTTGAAGTCTATTTCCTGAAAAACATGCCAAACACTTGGATCATTTTACATGGTAAACATTTTGTATTATCACAGAAAACAATAGTTTTTATCCCCATATAATGGCCTGAGGCCCTCCCTTAATAATATAAACACAAAAGTTTGTTTTCCTTATGTTTTATTTCTGTAATTAAGGACTTGGTGCTGGGGAAATTGGAGCTATAACAAGCACTCCTTCTCAGTCACTCACACTTTTACACCCATGCCTTCACACAGGGATACAGCAGGAATGAGCTTCTGGGCTGCCAGATGTTGCTGAATTATAACCTTTACCTTTATTCATCATTGGACATGATTGCTGGAGGTACTAGGAGTTGCAATTCAGCAACATTGGAAGGAGCAGGTGAAGATTTCAGAAAAACTGAACACTATTGTTCATCAACATGACAGAAAGAATCTGAATAATGAGCAAGATACTTCAAGTAAGATGCATGATTTTTCTGCTTTGTGTATTCAGTTGAAAGTAAGAAGAAAAACATTGCCTAGATGTTGTTCATATGGCACATCTGAAATAACCTGTGCTTATGGTTTTACAAAAATGCTTCATATGTCCTTTTCTAAAATTCTTTTTTAAGTGATGGTGGGAGTAGTTAATCAGAAAAGAGTACATACCAAAACAAATAATTCTGACAGATTTATTTTGTTTGGTAATGAAGAGTGAGAGCTGATGCTGCTGTGGTGGACCAGCCCCAAGGCCCTCAAAGCCCTGCTGCTGAAGGCCCTGAAGCCCCTGCCAGAG
>BHFT01017834.1:0-26355 GCA_004320025.1 Laticauda laticaudata | reverse complement strand
TAGGCCACCATTATCTAGTAGGACATAAGATCATGCTCATTCCCCAACCATTTCTCCCTAGTATCTCTACCAAGGAGAGGTACAACAGATGTAGGTTCACAAAGAAAGATGATCTTCTAGCTGTTTTTCACATCAGTTCGGTTTTCAACCTTGGACAAAGAAAAAGAACTTCTTGGGTCTCTTCATACCCACCACTCACCCAAATTGTGACATGAAGTTATTCTAGCCACAAAATTATTCCATAGCAACTGAGGTTAGAGTCTTGTCTCTTTTCTTTCCAGCAAGATAACTTCTTAACAGTAAAACATTTGGGCAACAGACCACAATGTCTCCAAAGTTGTGCAACTTCCTTCATTAGCAATTTCCTAAGATGTGCTAGATAAACAAGATAGGAAGCATAAAGTGAATCCTATTTGACTACATACTATAGAAAGAAAAGGTAATTGATGAAATGTCTTACAGACTTATCTTTTGTTTGTTTTTTTGCATTAGTATTATTTACTGTTCTTCCAGCTCTCAGAAGGCTGAGTGAGAATGTCCTAGAAAGGTATTGATGACTCAAAGGGAAGAAAAATATTTCTAAATGTACAATCACTAGATATTTTATAGATCATACCCCACAACTGCTCTGAACAGCTACTTCTAAGTTCCAGCTGGAATCAGAGGAGGAGGAGGAGGATCTTGCAGCAGCAAACCAGAGCTCTATCTAGCTCAGCATCTGGTTTCTCATAGTAGCTTCAGGAGGCTCAATCCTTAGGGGAAGATGGTCTCTCCCCACCATTCTTCTCTAACAGCCGTAATTTCTGCTTTTTAGTTGTCTAGTTAAATTTGGACATAGCACACATCGTCATCTTGGCCTGTAAACCACAAATAGTCCAAAGGGAAAGGGGAGCCAAAGGGGAAATTTGACTAAGTCAAACCAAAGTCATCAGGGTTTTTTTTTAAAAAAAAAATAAGCATTTGGGAAACATGGAGACAANGTTTTTTTTTTTAAAAAAAATAAGCATTTGGGAAACATGGAGACAAGTTTCTAGAAGTATTTCAAAGACAGAAAGAAGCAGAAATGCTGAGCTCTTCCTGTACAATCAGTACATTGATATGCAGGTCAGCCACCAACTCAAGCAGCACACTGTAAAACTATGTCATTCACCTCTCGGTACAGCCACAAATGACTACACAAGCTAAAGGTAAAGAAAGCTACGTGTTATAGCAACTCCACCTTTTCATGTATAAGAATTACCCCTGGAGCTTCACCAGTATATTACCACTGTATTTCGGGCAAGAATTAGTAAGAGAACACTGTGCCTGAGGAAAAAACAATAAAAAATCATTATATTTTCTGTTTGTTCAATAGTTTAAAATCATTTCCTGTCTCAATGAACTGGAAGCTTTCAAGAAAAGACTGGCCTGCCATCTGTCAGAAATGGTGTAGGGTCTCCGGCTTTGTGGGGTGGACTAGATGATCTCCAAGGTCCCTTCCAACCCTGTTATTCTGTTCTGAACATTGCCCATATCTAGCCCCATCTTTCATGGTGTGTTTGTTTTTTTTCATTTGAAGCTCAGATCCTTTCCTTTCTCCTTAATTGAAAGGTATTTTATATAGAGATTGTAGTTACTACTGATGAGATATGGTAAGGAGTCTAACAGATGTTTAAGGTCTGGATAGAAAAATGGTATTTTTATCATATTTTTAATATAACAGGTTTTTAAACAATAATATCAGGAAAACGTTGGCTCACTAGGATTGCAGCTGAATTTTAAGAAGAAATGCAAGTCAAAAGCTTGCCTGGGCTTTTGTGCAGTAGCATCTAGTACAATAGTACTGCACTCTAACCACTGCGCCACGGAGGCAGTGTGACTTCACCAAGCCCCTTCAAAAGGACTCTTTGCCTAAATACTCTCTAAAGATTTAGGCAGCCCAATTATGGAACATCCTCATATCTAAGGAATCATCTAGTTTTCGTACATCTAAAACTTTTTTGGTAATGTTCAAAGTATGACAAGAAGAGGTCTTCATCATATGATCCCTATTCTGCCAATAGGGAGGGGTGAAACCCCATCAGTGGGTGCAAGATATCCATGGGTGTCTTGTGGGTTCTGCAAATACGTTAAAATCCTTTGAAACAACTAGGCAGGAACTTCAAAATCCTTTTGAAAACCTACATTAGGTGGTTTATGGAAGAAGCCTGTACTGTCGCATATAGCCATCTTCAGATATACAGGTGACAAATTGTAGGGTGGGGCACTTGACTTGTTAGAAATGTACAACTCGGCTTCTCATTCCATCCAAGCTGTTCACAACTAACATGTGCTTGAGGGATCCGTGGTGCTTCCTGAGCTTGATTCTTGTAGACATTTCATCACCCGAACTAGGCAACATTATCAGTGCTCGGAAGGGGCGGGTTTTGCTCAGAGTTTATATTCTAGTCGCAAACTCACAGCCCCCGGGACAGATGCATCACACGCTGGCCACGCTCACCCCACTTTAACGAAGGAGAAGAAAGTCATGATATGTCATGTGACATGATGTCGCAAATTTGACATCCATGTTCTAGTGCCTTGCCTTGTCGGTGTTGGTAGGAGGGATCTTGGAGATTTTTTGTAGGAGGGATCTTGGAGATTTTTTGATTAGGCTGTTTACTGTTACCTTGTTTGACAGTTCCTTGATTGGGGTATTATTTATTTCTTGATTGTTGGGCTGATGTTATGAAATGTGTCTCTTATCTTCATTTTGTCTTATCAGTTCAGGGTGCCTTGTTTTCCCATTTTCCAGTCCCTAACCTGGAATTTTGCACCCTAAACGCCAGTCCAGATAGGTTGCTGCTACAGTAAAGCAATTTATGTTTTCTCACTTCAGGTACTTTGTTATTGGACTTAGGCACTGCATTTTTAATTTACTTATCCATTGCATTTTTGACCTCCCCATAACTAATTGAAAAAATATTTGGAAAAATTGCATATTAGGAGATGTGAGGAAAAAGACTGGGAATTTGTTCATAGAATCAAAGAATGTCAGGGCTTTGGAGACAAACAGTTCATCAAGCAGTTGACCAGGAAGAGATCTTCTTCACGCAGTTCTTACTGATGTTATATACAATTGGTAATCAAATCCTAAGGAAGTGGAACAAAACTTAAGGGATGTGCATAAGTGCACAATTGTGCCTCCCATCCCTGTCCTATTGTCCCCATTTATTCATACCTATTTCCTGTATTCTTACTCCTGCTTATAGTTATACCTATTATCTTGTAAGTGATTGACAAATCAAATAAATAAAAAATAAATAAAATAAAAACTGAATTTTCATTATAGTATATTGAACAAGTATGCATGAGTTCATTCTGAAACCTATTTATTTTGGCTACTTTCCTAAATGCGAATTCAGGCCAACTTTCTTTTAAAATGTTCACAGAGGAAAATATTACCAGTTATGCTTGCTTTAAAATCTGAAAAAATTCTTATGCGAGAAGATTTCCTAGGGCTTGCACAGACTTTTGAAAAAGTGCCTCGTTTCCACAGATTTCCATGGAGTGATTTTCTTCAAAGTTATTTGGTGACACAAGACATTTTCCCCTCTGTACTCCTATGGATAGCAAGTGTGCTGTTTTGCATTGGATTATCCTGAAGCATCACTGATAGTTCCAGATCCTCAGAGCAGCTCCTGTGCCGTCTCGTCCAGGGGTGGGCTTCAAATATTTTAGCAACAGGTTCTCTGCCCGGCTGCCAGGTGGGCGCAGTCATGGTGGGTGTGGCCTAGTCAGCCTCCTACACCATGGGGGGGGGTCGTTTTTGCCCTCCCCAAGCTCCAGGAGGGCAAAAACAACCTCCCCAAGCTCTGGAGGCTCTCTGGAAGCTGGAAATGGGCCCATTTCCGGCCTTCCCAAACTTCCGGGAGTCCCATTTTTCACCCTCCCTGAGCCCCCTTGCACACCTTGCACTTACCTGCATCCAAAATGGATCGCATCCAGGGGACTCCTGGAGGGGGCGGGGGGGCAGGGCCAGCCAGGGGATTTGGGGGTTCTCCAAACTGTGCAGAATCTTAGCTAGAGGATCTTCCGAATCCCTGAGAACTCCCCGCAGCCCAGCCCTGGTCTCGTCCCTTTAGGAGGCATGCAATGTTTTTGTAGGAGATGACTTGGTTGAGCCCAAGTGAGGGGTCAAATGCATCATCAGTCATGACTCCCTTTGTGCCCACAAGAGATCTCAGTCTAGCCCACCTTGAATTCCTTCTACCCTTACCTGCCACCAGTTTGGCTGTTAGTACTTCAGATTCTTGTCGAGAATTTAAGCTTGCAAGAAATCTTTATACCCATTTTGAACTGCCTGGATCTCCTGATTTCCCCGGTGCTCGATAGTTCCTCTCTGTGGTGCAAAGCCGTTTTTGCAACACAGGTACTACTGGGCCTACTTTTCTTCTCTCCTACTTTTGAAGGGTCTTTCCAGATCTAAATTTACTTGCCAGGCCTAGTTGCAATGTCTGCCTTCCCCCTATACTTGTCACAAGTTCCGTGTGATGCAATTTAGGCAAGGGATTACGATTTGCCAGAGGCCATCCTATGAGCAGCAGATGTACAAAACACTTTGATCCTGAATGACCCCATCCAAACTATTTGGGTCATGACTTCCTCTTACCATTTCCTGTGGCTGCTGACCGTTTTAACTCATGCAAGTAACAAACTTTCAGCATTTTGTTTCTCAAATTCCCAGTCTTCCTGCAAAGTTGAGATAATAATCTAACTTACCTATCTCTATAGGATGTTGATGGGGCTTAATTAAAGTTTGCAACAACAAAAAAAAACCCTTCTCAAATGTATAAATGAGTACGAAAATAATCATTCTATATTTCAATTTTCTCTCTTTTAATTAACAGACTGCCAAACACGTTTTCCAAGCCACTAAATTGTCTAACATGAACAGTTTAAAAATACCCAAATGAAGATTTATTTATTTTTTAAATGAGCTTTTAAAAATATGACCACTGCTGAGTTTGGTTCTCTGCTCAGCAAACAAAGCTTCAAAGCCAACTCACCTTTTGGCTGTGCTTTTAAAGGATATCTACTTTGACCTGTAGTGTAGGGATGTCAAACTCAAGGCCCATGGGCCGGACCCTGGAAACATGAGGCTGGCCTGGAAACACCAAAGGACCAGCTGCAAGGCCTCTGCTAGAAAAAATGGAGCTCAGGGGGCATGTATGGCCACCCTGCCCATTTTCATCCATAATGGCCTCCTGAAACCCTCGACCAGAAAAAATGGAGTTGGGGGGGAGCATGCAGCCCCCCCCCCAAGCTCCGTTTTCGCTGGCAGAGGGCTAGCAAAGCAAACTGAAAACAAAACAAAACAAAAGGAGAAATGTTTCCCTTTTTGCATTTGAGTGTGCAAGAAGGGACAGGAAAGGAGAAAGGGAAAGAGGAAAGAAAAAGAAAAAGAAGGGAAGATGGGAAGAGAGCAAGGAAGGAAAAAAAAGGAAAGAGAGGAAGGAAGCAGAAAGGAGAAGGAAGAGGGAAGAAAAAAGAAGAAAAGGAAAGAGAGAGGGAGGGTGGGTGGGAGGAAGGAATGAAGATTATAATGAGAAGGAAGGAAGATTATAATGAGAGTAGGGAGGGTCTCAGGGAAGACATGCCTTAGCACATGGCCACTACAGGGCCCCCCGACATGAGTCCCATGTCACACCCACCATGGCCACGCCCACCTCCGGCCCTCCAAGGTCAAACAGAACCCTGATGCGGCCCTCAAGGAAATCAAGCTTGACAACCCTGCTGTAGTGGAAATGCATTTACCTGTTATGGCACACAGCTACTGATTTGTCAAGCTTTCAATATTTTGCATGGAACTTCAAACAGCAGACGCTTGGTAAATGCTCAGCAAATACTTGTCATAATTTGTTGCATTAATTTGATGACATGATTCCATTTCCAGGAAGCAAAAATGCATTGATCATGAGTATATTAGAAATGTAACCCCCACCGTTACACAAACAAAGAGATAAATAATTGGGCTCATATTCACCCTACAGCCAGGATTTCTGCAGTAGATCCTCTTGCTTTTCTATTTTCTTTCTTTTCTTTTTCTGAAGAAAACAAAAAGAAAAAGAAAGAAAAGGGGCAAAACACAAAACATAATTACAATGCAAATATATATAAAAACTGCACTTAAAAAGTGTTTAAATGGAAAAAAGTACAACAGAAAGAAAGACATAGAGTACATCCTCTTGGCTTATTATAAGAATCTAAGAGGAAAGCCATGCTGGGGCACACAGCTTCTTCAGTGAAATTTAATTTTTACCAATAGAGAAGCATGGATTCCTGACTCTTCCCAAATAATCNCACACAGCTTCTTCAGTGAAATTTAATTTTCACCAATAGAGAAGCATGGATTCCTGACTCTTCCCAAATAATCTGGTTACTTGTCCTATAATAATTATGGATACTGTTGAAATGTCTTTCCCCTGGCAAAAAGCAACTTTAGTTATGCTAAATCCTTGTTAACATGTGTCTAATGTCACCATTATTTGTTCAGTTTTCTGAATAATAAGGAACATACAAATAAATAGCACTCCGTACTGTATACAATTGAACTTATAGGATCCCCCCAGAGTTAGCTAACTAACTAGACTTTTACAGAAAATATGGCACTGTACTCATGTAACCCTTAGCTTTAGCCAGTTTAGTTCTTCTTAGATTCCTCCATGAATCCCTGAATAAACAAAACATGTGTCCATTTATCTTGCTTTTCAGTATGTCATGAGTCTTTGGATGGCATTGTACAAGACTTCTGTACCCAAATTCCTGCTTCAGAACTGTTTTAGGTCTGCAGAATTAGATGATCCACCTTTTACCCTCCCTGAATTATCCACTGTTTTTCCAACCTTCTTTTTCATATCATGAACAAATCTGCAAAGGAGGGAAAAGCCAGCAGCTACACAATGCTTTTCACTGGAGATTAGGAGCCCTTAATCTGAAAGCATCTCAACTGTTTTCTCCCAATCTCAGATGCTTTCATTCCCTTCACCACCACAATCATCACCACCACAACCGCAGCTGCAACAGAGGACTCTTGTTTAACTGCCCGCCATAACAGAAGGGTGAGAAATAGCCAAAAGGAACATGCAGGCAAGCAGAATTCTATCTTTTACCTGAGATGGGTACAGGTAGATCAAGGGTCTTCAAACTTGGCAAGTTTAAGACTTGTGGACTTCAACTCCCAGAATTCCTGAGCTATCAGGACCAGAGGAGGAATTCTGTCAAGTTTGAAGACCCCTAGGTTAGACGCATAGGGTGCAGCTAACTAAATCATAAGGGATAGGATCCTCATTTTTTCATTTCATCATATGCTTGCTCTCTCTCTCTCTCTCTCTCTCTCTCTCCCCCTCCCTCCAATCTGCATAGTAGGAGGATTATATAGGCACTTAAGATTGGTTTCAAAAAAACAGCATGGTAGCTGGAAAATACCAGGGTAGTAAGGAAGATCATTTAATTGATTACCGTGTGTACCCAATATATTTGTAAGATTGGTTGTCTATTACAGTATATAGAAATACTGTATTAATGTCACAAAATCTTCATTAGTACAGAGGTTAATTGACTACCCTGTCATATTTTTGCTGCCTACATCTGTGTCATCTCATTGTTTGCTTCATTGGGTTTTAAAGTGGAACAGTTAAAGCTTGGTTTATTGAAATAACAGGTGCATTAACTGTGCTCGTATGATGCTCTCTGCTCACCGCTGAACTGATTAATCACCACTGTTTTCAGCGGCCCTGGCCTTGTGCCTGGAGAGGAGCCAGACATATGGGTCGATAGGGAATTGTGGCATCAGCATTTGGCAGTCACTGTGTACCCAGAGAAAGGTGTTTGTTTTATTACACTTGTATCTTCTCTAAAATTGGAACTTCTCTTCCATGATCTCTCTCTCTCTCTCACACACACACACCCAAAGATCTGCTAAACTTGGCTAATTCTCCTGTATTCATTAGGGACAGAAATGAATGTGCTGGAATCTGAAGAGAATATGGTTTGATGAGACAAGATAGTTTAGGTTCTACCTGTGGAATCTTAGTCATACATTAGTTCTAAATTAACAACTAGAATTACGATTAACCATAGATGCCTTCACCCATAAAAGAGCTAAGCTTTCCAGTATAAACTCCAAAGCTCCTGGCCAGTATAGATAAACATAAGATGGATGTCTGCATATACTGGTCCTTTTATCAGTTCTTCACAGAATGCAGCAATCATACTAGATGTGTCAATCAATTCTCGGGATGTGCAAACTAGATGAACTAGAGAACATCCTTGAGCTGCATTGAGAACAGCATTGTCAAGGAGGAAATAAGAAGAATGGAATGTTTCAGATATTTCCAAACCAATCTATTTCTCAAGCAGTGAGTTTGGCATATTTCTATAAATTGCCATTTTCCAAATTATGGTTAACTGCTTGTAATTAAATTTGGTTGGTCTCAAATCTCATAGCTTTATATTTTGGCAAAAAGGATGGCTATCTGGAGATTTTCTGATTTGGCTGCTAAATATCATGAAGGAAAAAGAGGTAGCAAATACACTGCAGTAGATACACTGATGAACAGGATCGTTGGAGTCAGGCCATTGTTTCCTGTTTTTCAATTCAGCCGCATTGTGTCTTTTATTTTTAATGTCTCCTGCTACCTACTGCAGATTTTTCTTTACATACAGACTCTTGTTCTTCACTGATACTATAAAAAGATATTTGGCACACCACAGATTTAACTTTCTCACTCTAGTATTTGAAATGCAAACTTCCCAATCGTCATGTTACAGTCAAACGCCTCATTTTCTTTGCTTCTGTATTCTGCTTTATTTCTTTTCCCTCAATAGTCAGGCAAATATATTTGGGGAGGGGGCGATTTTATTACATGTTCTATATTGATATATAATTGCAGTTTAGGATGGGATAATTATGTACAAAGGGATTCTAACTTTCAAAAAAGTTTCTTCATATGGTCTATTGAACTCTATTCTTTCTCAGCTGTTCCTTGGACCCGCTTCTGTGTTCTAGCCTAGAGAACTAATCCTTTGCTGTATGCTGTGAGCAAGAAAAAAATCATTCCACATACTGTATCTCAGACCCTTCATAATTACACTTTAAATTGGTTTACTCAAAATCTTTTAACTCATCACTCTTACTCAATTCTAATCAAGCCTGAGTACTAAAGTCAATACAACAACATCCCTACCTTTACAGGTAAGCATCAGTGCTCACATCAAACTCGAGGAACTCAACATGCAATGCAAAGTCACTATCACCTAATCTGGATTTTTTTTTAACCATTGGATAGCAGAACTGCATTTTCTGAATTAGCGATCGTGTTTTTCAACATCTGGACAGAAGAGAAAAGTTTTGGCAGAGACAGCAACCTCACCATTTCTGATTTGAAACAATGTTGTGTTTCCGTTTTCCTTGATTGTTTAGCGACATGCAGAAAAACCTGCTCATGGTGTTTAACATGATTAAAACTCCCTTTTCCATCTTCATAACTAAAACTCCTCGTGGGGTTAATAATAACAGAAGCAAGCAATGCACTTGATAATTAAAAGTCCTAAAATGTCTCAAAGAGAGCAGATGCAAAGGAGGAAAAAACTCAGATGAGGAAAACTGTCTCAGTAGTAAATGCCTTCAAAAGCAGGGATGGGGCACAATCAGAAATATTGGGTGAGGGAATTACATAACCTGAATGCAACCAAACAGAATGTCCATGTCATACATTGCACAAAGGCAAAATATGGTTAGTATGGATGCCATCTGAATCCAGCCATCTGTTTCATTTGTAAAGCATGGGTTATGGCATACTACTGGCAACAAACCTAGCCATTTGTGGCTTGCATGAGCAACAAATAATGGCTTTGTGAAATTTCTGAATCAATAAGGGAGAATCTTCCATGACTCAACCAATACTCCATTTTCAATATGGCCTACAGGAACCTCGGGAGCGCTAAATATGTACAATCTGAGGAAATAGTATCTGTCCCAGAGGTGGTATTCGACAGGTTCTGTCCAGTTCTGGAGAACCGGTAGCAGAAATTTTGGGTAGTTCAGAGAACCGGCAAATCCCACCTCCGACTGGAGATTTTACCAGTATCCTTCTCCTGCCATTGCCCACCAAGCCACACCCACAGAACCGGTAGTAAGAAAATTTGAATTCCACCAATAGCTCTGTCCCAACTTTTTCAAATTTTCCATTTTAAAAAAAATATCTTTGCCATGACTCTTATCAAAGCATAATGTAATTCTTTCTAAAAATATAAAAGAAACCCGAGCAAAAACATAACACTGTTTGGTTATTTTCAAAAACCAAGTATTTGAACAGCTGAGTGACTTGGCCGGGTCACTTCTCTCTTACACTTTCAACTCACCGTCACAGATAAGTTGTTTGTTGTGGGGAAAACAAGAAAAGAACGTGTTATTTGGATATTTTTTCACTGCCTTGAGTTATTTTTTTTTATGTGAGAACATAAAAAACCGAAGTAAAACATGTAACGTTTCAGGTGGAAAAAGCAGTTTTGCCCATTGAATTTAAAGAACTTAAGGCCAGTTGTGATAGCACTTATTAAATAAGAGGACTGATTTGGGCTAGAGCTACCCTATATAAATTTCACAAATTTTGGCTTCACTTATCAGTTTCTTACTGCACAGATTGTGGAGAGTATGTCACATTCCACTTCAAATTCCTGAAAATATATATTTATATATATTATAAATATATATATAATATTATAATATATATATATATTATACGTATATTATATATATATATATATATATATATATATATATATAGTATTAATATATATATATAATATTAACCCTAAAATTCTGGATTTACTAATCCACAGAGACATATCCAGAAGTTTCCATAACAGGTCGTGATTTTTTTCAGAAAGACAATAGTCAGGCAAATATATGGATGCCATCTGATGACAATGTCAATCAAATGATGACATTGGCTTCTATTAATTTGGAGTGGGGGGATATTTAAATTACCCCAGGGAAAAGTGGGGGGGGAAAACGGATGATTTACAGAGTATAGCTTTAAAAAAAAAAAGCCACACAATTAGGACACTCAAAGAATACTGTATAGTTAAACAAAAACAAGTTTTCCAGCAGGTTTCAAAACAATCTGTTGATAGTCAAGCTGCGTATAACCATTGTATAGTATACACGATTTCTCCTCATAAAGATAGTTATCAAAAGGTTGCTAGAATGCAATAAGGCAATGAGAAAGATTAAAAAAACCAATTCCTTGCCCATACATGCATTTAAAGATTTTAACTTTAGAGGGAGAACGAATACACATTACCCACGCAGAGAGAATCTGCCAATGGGCAAAGAATTGGCTGATTGCTTTTCCAGGTGAAATAACAAGACAGCTGTATTAAATTGAAGAAGCTGGTGGTAGCATGCCCAGCCAGACTGCAAGTGTGTCAATTATTTTGAGTCCTGAAGAATTGTCCTAAAGCAGCTTACAGTCAAGCCAGCATTAATACAGAACAGGCAGGGCTTAAAATTGATAAGTGCATTTTCACACTACTTTCACAGTGAATTTTATTTTTTTTTAGTTAAGAATCTTCGAAAGTTGAAAGCTATTGCCAGAACCATATTATTGCAACCTCTGTGGGGATCTATTGAGAAATATTATGCAATATATTACAATACAATATATACATATACAATACACGCAACTGCCCATAGTCTTGAAAGGGAATTTTTGAAATCAATTGTCAAAGTGTGAACCTCAGGACAACTCCCAAATTTTCCTGGAAACCTTCCAACGGCCATTCAGGAAGCTGGGAATATAGGACCTTCCTGTTCACCATACCATCTTTGGATGACTATAAGGGAGAAGATGCAGTTCCAGTTATATTTTTTGAAGATCAAAAGTGGAGCGGTAACTTGTACAAATGTTGTTTTAGAGAGGCAGTTTTCTAAATATGATTGCTCTCTTCTCTTTTCCTGTGTAATAAGCACTGAATTCCATTAGTAAGCACATTAGCTGAAATTTTGTAAAATAAAAAAATTACATTGGAGATGGCATGGCTCTCCTAGTGATGAAGAGGTTGCCGAAGAAAACATGCACACCTTAAACAGTTCCACAGGTTTGAATTGCATGTTCATGAGAATTATTCAACTTTTTTTTTTTTAAAATGGGGGCCAAAACCTAAACCACGAAAGAAGCAGTAATGCAGATTCAGCAAATGCAGGGAGACTTGGATAAAACTTTCTTCTATTACAGTCAGCAATTCTCTTTTGTTTTCAGTCAGTGGCCCCCAACCTTTTGGGCACCAGAGACCGGTTCCATCGAGGGAGTTTCCAGGGACTGGAGAGGGCCTGGCTTTCCATCCTTGCCTGGCATCCATAGGTGGGGCTTTGCTTGTTCCCGTGGCCTGCTTCTGGCATGTCGTGGACCAGCACCAGTCCATGCTTGGTTCGGGAGGGGGGGGTGAAATCCCTGTTTAAGTTACACCAAAGTGTGGCGAGGGCTTGTTTTATTTGCTTTTCCCATCCAATCTTGGAATGTTCTCTACTGAACAGAAAACTGGGAATTAAGAAATGAACAAAGTCAGACCATACCATTGGAATATTTTCTAGCTAAGCAACATTGGGCACTACACATAGATTTATGGTGTCCAGAGCCACAAGGTTTTTCTTCTACCATTAAGAGCAATAAACCTCAGTGAATGCTACAAGGTGTTTTCTCACCATAAGCCACAAAAGCCAGCTTGCCAGAATATTTTATTGCCATGTTTTATAAAATGGCTTACATAATCTTTAAATTTGTTTTATTTTTCTTTTAACATATCCAAAATGCCCGTTTTGCACATTCCACTACTTCCACACTGTTGTTTTGTATTTTGGTGTTAAGAAGCTTCCAAGGGTAATTCACAAAAGCATCGTAGACCCTATATTATTCCATGTACAGTAACATTGAATCTAATTAGAAAGTTAAATCTAATCTGAACCACCACCACCCATGTCCCTTTCATTTGCGCATACCCTATAGTAGGGTAGTATAGTAGGTTAGTTAAAAATAGAAGACCTGACCCATTGATAGAAATCCCAAGGGCTTTTGTCAAGAAGCAACTGGATTTTTTCTTTTTCTTTGAGACGTTTTCGCTTCCATCCAAGAAGCTAAGTCTTTTTCAAATGAAAAAACCAGAAAGTCTTAACTTGGCTCTTTGGGAAAAAAACCAATCTTTGCGGACAACCATGACCTGGATGACTGAGGAATCTCATAGACCATTAATAGTGCTATTAACCCCTGGCATTTTCTGGCACCCACCGTTCATGTGTTCGTGGCAAACTATAATAAAAAGCAATTATCTAATAGCCTCTGCACTCAGTGTTAATCATTCATTCAGCTTTTCCTGTTTTTTATAAAGTTTATTAATTTTGCTTACTTATTATTATTTAATTAGTGCTTAATAAACTCATGTTGTGGGTTGTGTTTTCTTTGCTTAACAATCAAAATCCAATTCCTAATTCTTAACCCCTTTTTAAGCACTGGATAAATAAATTCCATGTTGCGTAGTATTCTGGATCTTCTTTCTGTTTAATCTTCGAATGTAAGTCTGTCCTATTTTCTGCACAGTCCTATCTTCTTAATTATTTCTTCATCTAGTGGTATTTTCTCATTCAGTCTTTTTCAAGCTTTAAAGTTGAACCAAAGATTTGACTACAACTTCAGAATGAAATTATTTGTCAAAGCGTCATTGCCCTCTATTGTAACGTTCCCAATCTTTGTCAGCTTCAAAGAGGTAAAATTGTTTCCTTTTATTTTAACAAAACAGAAACCAAACGGCTGCCATGAACTTCCCTTAGGCATGATTGAGGGCAGATCATGTTTAGTCTACAACAGCCCACAATTGATTGGATGGACACACAATCGGTAGGCCCAATTGGGTATAGAATGGTAAGCGCTTGAGATGGCAGGCACAATGGTAGGATTCCTTCTGGCTAGATGATCAGATATCTTGCACAGGAATAGTAGGAGGATGGGACAATGAAAAGGAGGACAAATTACTTTTTCAGCATTAAAAAGTTTTTTTTTTAATTCAGGAAATGTGTTAGACCCTGGTGTTGGCTACAGAGTTGCGCATGTTTAACTTGTGGGCTAACAGTTAATAGGGAATGTTACCACTTGGAGAAAAGCTTCTCAGGACAGCTTTGTACATTTCTTAAAAAAAACTGGGAACAGTAGTTGATTTTTAAAGGCTGTGCCTTAAGGATGGAGAACTTGAGACAAAAGGGAAGATATGTTAAGTTTCAGTGTATATTTTCTCTAATTTGCATCTTCCGTGAGGTGCTCCACTGCTTCTTACAAATCCACCATTGAAGTTCCTTTTGCCAGACACAGGTTAGTCTGTAGCTGCTTCTATGTTTCACAAATGCATCCTAACTCTGTTTAGGTTTTTGGAATTGGAGTGACTGGATTCTCTACAAAGGAGGACAATACAAGTTAGTCCTTGACTTAACAGTTGGGCCATTAACTCGACTATTACCCAAAATAGACAGACTCGAGGCTACTTATGTACCTAGAATTTGAAATTCAATGGATGGTCTCTCAAGTCACAAAATGTATATGGAGCACTTGAGCAATTGGCTGTTGAGCACTCTGCAGTTATGTTGCCATTGATTTATGATGTATTTTTGCGGACACCAACATTTACTTTCTGTAGTTTCTGGCAAAAAAAACAAAACAATACAAACAACGATTCACTTAATGACCAATGGCATTTGCTTTTAGGGACCATGCCATTTATTAATCACCACGAAAAAGATCAATAAAATCAGACATGATCATCATGATGAACCAGTTAACTCTATGACTTAAGAGCGTAATTTCCCCGAAGGGTCAATTTACATTTCCAAAATTTGAGGGCTACCTGTGTCACATTGTTTCAGAGACATGAGCGGCAGCCACATTTTATCAAAAAGTCTTGAGAAGCAGATCATTAGAAGTTTAAGTTAGCACAAGCTGAAGGCATTAAGAATGGAGATAGAGTTAACTCCTTACCATCAAACTCGAACTTGTAGATCCTAAGTAAACTTATAGTTCTTTTCTAACTCTGTGTTGAAAAGAAGGAAGTTGTTGCAATAGTAAACTGTACCATTATAAAGAAGCTCGGTTCTTTATATTGCAAAGTGGGATTTCTCCTGCAGTTTTTTGCGGGTGTTTTATTTTTTTTACAGCCTGCACTTTAGTAGATAACAGCACGGCTGCCTGCCAAAATATCTCCTGGCTGCAGTTCCTGGCTTCTTACCTTTATGAACCTTGCCAACTTATTTCCCTTTAGTCAATCTGGGTTCTGGGTTCTGATAGAAAGGAAAGTGTTTCATGTAGAGTACTATAATCTAGGAGAATGTTCACGCTTTGTAATTTTAGTATCCAAACCACTCTGGGCAAGTGCTTTATCTGTTATCTCCAAAGAAGCAGATGCAGAGGGGAATGAACTGCAGCAAATCAAAGTATATTGCTAAGAAAGAGGGAATAGCAGCCTCCCAGGCTTATGGTGTTTCTTCCAGCTGTAGCCACAACTCCATAAATAAATTTGCCATTTTATACACCGACCAATTAAACAGTTGCCTAGACCTGACATACACTAGCAGGCCTTTGAGAAGCTGCCCATATGTTTCCTGGCAGGTTAGTTGTGTTTCCAGCAACTGCTTGAGCAGCAACATTCAAAATTGCGAAAGCTGTTCCCATGACTGTGATCGAACTTGAAATTAGCAGCCTGAGTGTCATAACTTTGTCCCAAAATGAACCCAGTGATCTTTACCACTGTAGCACTAATTTGGCAATCTTTTCCTTTTTTTTAAAAAATCCTGGCTTGCCATACCTTTCGCTACTTGTTTCCATGCAGCCAAAATGCGCTTCCACTTCTTGGAGTTCTGGGCACATTTACTTTCAGAAACACCCAGGGTTCATCTTCTGTGTGTGTGTATGCTATATATATATATTATATATATATACTATATAATTTTCTTATAAGTTTTCACGGTTACCTTATAATACGATAACTACTCGGGTATTATTCCCATCGGTCATTGTAGATGAAAGGTTTTCGTGGGTACTTACATTAATTGCAGTTCAGCTTCCTTCGGGTATTATCCCACGCCATTGTAGTGCTTTAAAGTTGTTAGCAACGTTTCAGCAGAATCTCCACTGCCATCATCAGGCTTCTTTATTGAGCTTCAGTGAGGAACTACGCAACTCCAATACAGACAGCCTGATGATGGCAGATGAGATCTGCTGAAACATTGCTATAACTTTAAAAGCATTACCATGACATGGGATACATACCCGAAGGAAGCTGAACTGCAACTTCTATATTATAGTATATATATATATATATAAACTAATATATATATATATATATATATATAAGCCATACATACTATAATATATTATATATATATTTATATATATACATACATACAACATATATATATATTATATATATTATATATATAGATACATACATACAATTATATATATATATATATATATATATATATATATATATTCTGAGGTTTTCGCGAGTATATGTTTTTTCTTATATGTATATATATAGTGTTATATATATATATATATATTATATATTATATATATTTATAATATATATATAATATATATATATATATATGGTGTGTACTACTACTACCAACACACACAAAAATTGGTGATGAGGCTGAAAATAGAGGGTGGAGGCATCTTCCTTTATCAAGAGGATTAAAGGAAGGTTACCCATACTTTCGCCTAATTGCTTCCTTCACAACTGATTGCCCCAACCTCTTTTTTTTCATCTCCCCAGGAAAACACAATAGCATTCCCAAAACCCAAAGTACACATATTTTGTTACTATGATTGCCTAGAAACATAACTGATACAAAACACATTAAAAGATAAGCTATTGCAGCCAGTTATGTTCTGGATCTCTTAATTGGGGACTACTTGAACTGTTCTGCACCCTTGTTGTTCCACTTGATCTCCAGTAATTTCCCAGTTCCAAACCTTTTCTTTCATTTTCTCACTTGCTTCCAGATAGACTAGGCTTCATCTGAAAGACACCATGTTGGAAAAGATCACTTTCAAAGTTCAATCAAACCACAGCATGCTCGCTCTATGTCTCAGTACTATCTGATCACCTTACACGTCCTTTATTGAACAAACCAGCAATACAACATACACATATTCTCTTCTAACAACCTAATGATCTAACATGCTATTGTCCAGAGTTCCAGGGGAAACTTACAAACCCAGCACATTGGGAAGGGCTTCATATTTGAAAAAAAAAGATGGTCCGCCCTGCCACTGGATGCTTAGGCAGACACAGGACTGCCTTAGGCATGAATCGTCCTCGATCTTGCCAACGTTGTCTAATTTGGAGGACGATTGTTAAGAAACAAAAAAGTAAGCCCTAAATGTATAGGAATGACCCACTAATATGAGTGTTGATATGTTTTGCCTACCGGAATATTCGCGCGCAGTCTCCATGATGACTACAACGTTTGCAGTCAGAGCGTTATGCTTACATGCTGAATATGATGTGACTAATAAGGACCAGTAGCAGCTGGCAGGAAAATGGGTTAAGAAAGCTGACCACAGAATAAACTGTGTCATTAGGAACACCGACGGGCAGTAGGAGATAGACTCTGAGGGAGGAGCAGCACTTGCAGGCTGCTTCTTAATCAAGGATTTGGCATCAGTACATTTCACCCTGTGACTGAAGGATGAAGCCAGCCGATAAAGGCAAGAGGCACAGCTGTTCAGGCTGTGGATGAAGTAACACTCCCCAAGGTCCTGGCGCCTGCTGTGTACAGCTGCGGATGTTTCTGTTAAGAAGAGTATACAAAGGCTGCCATGGTCACAACGAGGCTCAGCCGCTTCAAGCGCATTCACCGATGTGATAAAAGATCACACCATACAGACACTGTGAAATTCTTTTTTGGAATTCCCACTGATCGGAATAGACAGCCCCCCCCCACCCCGACTAAGTGTCTGGGACAACAAGTTTCATTGTTTTCAATTCTCCCCGCTTTGGAATGAGACATAATATTTTCTGGGACACATGTGAGCTTTGGATGGTTACGTGAAGGGCCACTGCAAAATACAGAGGTTGGGACCAGGAAAAAATACCAAATTTGGTTTGCTTTCAATTCTATATGTAATTGGGTGACTCCAAGTCCTCCAGACTCAAGTGCAACTATCATTCTCAGGCATTTTATGGAGGTGTACAATCCTTAGCAAGAGTTTTCCACCATGTTCAAAGCAAACCAAATGCATTCCAGGTCAACATCAATGCCACATATCATCTATTGAGGAGAAAAGAACGAACTCGTGATGTTGACATCCTTTTGAAACCAGCTGTTTCTTGCCCAGATTGCTTGGATGTTATAAATGCCCATCAGAAGGAGATTCACCCTGGAAATAAGAAGGAATTTCCTGACAGGCAGCATGGTTAATCAATAGAACAGCTTGCCTCCCAGAGTCATGGGTGCTCCATCACTGGAGGTCTTTAAGAAGATATTGGACAACTATTTGCCCAGAATGGTATAAGGATTCTCGCCTTGGGCAATGGGGTTGGACTAGAAGACCTCCAAGGTTTCTCCCAGTCCTATGATTCTATATCCATAACTCACAAATGAAAAACTGAACTGAAAGTAGATTAGGATCTACAGACACATATTTTACTTCTGGAGTAGTTCAGTCATGATTTTTTTGACACCCAAGTGTTTCACAAGAGTAGCAATACGGTACCAATACAATTCAAGAAACTGAGGGATAATTGGGAGTGGATTTTTATTTCAAGGACCAGGTGGATTTATCTTATATTGTTATTATTATTTGCATCACATTCCTCATGCAGCATGTTTGGCTTCTAGCTACAACGACTACAAAAAGTCTGGGAACCTAAAGTCTGCTCATGTTTACAGTAATGGGCCCTTGCATTTACCAGACTTTAATCCACTGTGTACTTTATTCAACAGACAGCACGAGGTGGTAATCCTGGAGAAGTATCCATTTTGATCCCAACTTTTTTTAAAGTTGCCCACTGCTGCCCCTCATTTTATTGTCCTGAATATCAGTCAGTTGTTCTGAGTTTGCTCTGTGTCAGCTTGAACACCACAGAGGAACAACAGCATTTGGACTCTGGCTGACCCACAGCAGATTTAACTGTTGCCGTTTTCAGTGAAACAAGTACAACAGCATTCTCCAAGGCCTGGAGAATAAGGAACTCCACAAAGCTCTGAACTGTGGATACAGTCCATGCAAACATTGTGGTGTCTGGATGTATTGCCAAATACCAGCTGGGAGAGAGGGGGGGAGGGAGGGAGGGAGAGAGAGGTTTGGAGAGTTTCTACAATAGAAGTTTTATAACAAGATCTTCCTAAAAACTTTTCATGTAAGTTGAGAAAGTGGTGCCCTCTGGGGCAAAATACCTGGACCTAAGCCTATAGCTAATTCTCTGTCGTGATTTGATCAAATATTTACTGTCCTTCAGAGGCAACTGAGAAGTAACGCTCTCTTGGACTGAAAGGAGATCTGAGGGGAGATCTAGCAGGACAAGGGATTCAGAGGCAGCTTGATGAAGATTGTTCAGCCTGAATCCAGGATAGGTGAATGAGCTGTCCCACATATAGCATAGGGAAGCCATGCAAGGCTAATCAAAAAATTGTGTGCATTTTACTTGGCACAAACCTGGCAACCCTCATGCTGTCATGGCTGCCTCTCCAACTGCATTGATGAGGGACCCTGGTTCTCCATTATCTTAAGGTTTAATAGCCTCCACATACCAGGCAACAGTTCAGGTTCGAGGCCTGACCTCATGCAACAGTGTGAACTCTCGTTACTTGCCTCAGCTCCTGCCCAACTAGCAGTTTGGAAGCATGCAAATGCAAGNGCCCAACTAGCAGTTTGGAAGCATGCAAATGCAAGTGGATAAATAGATACCATTTAAGTGGGAAGGTAGCAGCGTTCCCTGAGCCTTTGGCATATAGCTATGCTGGCCACCATGATCTTGGAAATTGTCTTCAGACAACACTGGTTCTCTCAGCCAAGAAACAAATGAGCATTGTGCCCTAGGAGTCAGACAGGTAACAGGAAAACCTTTGCCTTTACTTCCTGGGGCAGAGCTGTGCAGTTTTATTGGACCCAGAGCCACACTAGTCTTGAAGTGGTATGTCAAAGGCTGTACTTCAGGACACAAGATAGGTGTAAGCTTGCAAAATTTTCAGAATTGGGAAAGGGACAAAAAACTGAATAAATATTACTTGTAATTAATCCATTTAACACTCTATTCTCACATTCATGATTCCCAGATGGCAAATAAAAGAAGTAATTGAGGAACAACCAAAATCTGTTCAAACTCTGTTTATTCATATACAATTCTTCCCAGCCGCACATACATAAGCACAAGGGCTGTGCAAAATATTTGAAAGAGGTGTTTGCAAAGCACTTTGGCACAAGCAAAGCAAAGCTCTTGGAAGCATCCTTTGCTTGCTCCATTTTTTTTTTTCATGTCTCACAAGCAAAATTTCTCTGCAGGTAGCANGCACAAGCAAAGCAAAGCTCTTGGAAGCATCCTTTGCTTGCTCCATTTTTTTTTTCATGTCTCACAAGCAAAATTTCTCTGCAGGTAGCAGGACAAGGCAGAGAAAGACATACCAGTTGCTTGATGTCTATGAATGTTCTCAATCATCCAGTTCATGACTGTCCTAAAGATGCTTTTTGAAAAGGCAATTGGACTTTTTTTTTCCTTTGAAAACATTTCACTTCTTCAACTGAAGAAGATTCTTGAATGAGAAGCAAAATGTTTTCAAAGAAAAGAAAAAAAAACCAAGAAAGTCCAGTTGCCTTTGAGAAAGCCCCTTTGGGACAGTTGCTTGGTGGTTTGGGGACGATGGGCAACAGATCCTGGGAAGTGTGTATTTCTATTACAGGGCATCACCTCATCATCCATCACAGCTCCTACTGAGCAGTCTAGAAATCAAGCAGGTTTTACATGTCAGTGTGATGAGAAAGAACGACTTCAAAGGGTGAAAATTACTGAAAATCTCGAGCTGTTTGCACACAACAAATTATCATCATCTCAAATCTTAAGGAGAAAACTAGCAGCCTTCCTCGACTTTTTAGAGCAAAAGATAAACCACTATTATTTCCAAAGTTTTATCTTTTAGCCAGGGAGCCTTAGTAGCCTATAAGTTTGCATCCTTTTGGAAGGCATTTTCCAGTAAAATTTACAAAAAGAATAATTGTATATTCTCCTCTCTCCCTTCTTCCCAAACTTCTTCTTCTCTCTCTTGCAAACAAAAGCAATAGAAACAGCTTATTTCTCATTGCAGTGTACTTCTCCCTGAAAGGAAAAAAAACCTTTTTTTTTTTTTTAAATGTACATCTGCAAACTGCTGCCAGATCATTCTGAGTTCACAATATTCCCTGTGTACCAGACGACTTGGGGCCTGGCTGCACCCTTTGTCCAAATCATCTCCTTGGAAGCCAGGTTCCACTCTGATAATCAAACACGATAAAGCCTCACACCTGGACAGCAGCTGTTGCGAGTTGCATCCACACCAGCAGCCTTAGCTAATACTGTTCAGAGCTCAGCTGTGCGGCTGACTCACGCTTTGTTCCTGGAACTGACTGAAGGAGGGAAGGATGCGGTGGGTAAACTCAGGATCATCTGGGCCAGGGAGCCGGTAGCAGACTGGCCTCAAAGAACACTTCCATGTGGGTGAAGATAGAAAAGCACCCGCAATCAGCTGAATGGGGAAATGTGCAAACGCCTGTCACAGGAAGAAGAAAAATGCTGCTACGAAGACCTTGGATGCCAAATGTGAAAGCTGGCTGGGTGACCTTGGGCCAGTCGTTTCTCTCCGCCCACCACTCACCCCACAGGAGGGCGGTCGCTGGTGTGGGGAAANGCCAAATGTGAAAGCTGGCTGGGTGACCTTGGGCCAGTCGTTTCTCTCCTCCCACCACTCACCCCACAGGAGGGCGGTCGCTGGTGTGGGGAAAACAGGAGGAAGGAGGAGGATTAGATACACTCACCGCCTTATTTATTTTTTAAAAAAAAACAATAAAAGTAGGATATAAAAATAAATAAAGCATGCAATACTTTGACGTTGCAGAACATGCGTTAAAAGTATAAAATGGCCTGATTTGAATTCCAATTCTGATTCTACCCTGGGGACCTTTTGATACGAGAATTATTAGCAGTTTAAGGACATATGCCTATTTACTAACTTCGTGTCATAAACCCTTTGAGTCTCAATACAGATTCAGGTTGTCTCGACGTATGACCTCAACTGAGCCTAAAATTTCTGTTGCTAAGCGAGACATTTGAGTGAATGTTGCTCCATTTTACAACCTTCCTTGCCACAGTTAAGCGAATCACTGCAACTGTTTAGTCACAGGGTCGTTAAGCGAATCGGGCTTTCTTATTGACTTTGCTGATCAGGTCGCAAAAGGGGATCACATGACCTTGGGGACACAGCAACCGTCTGCAATATGAGTCAGTGACCATGGGGATGCTGCAATGGTCGTAGATGTGAAAACAGTTATAAGTTACTTCTTTCGGTACCGTTGTAACTACATATGGTCACTAAATGAACTGCTGTAAGTCAAGAACTATCTTTACTGGCCTCCAAGTATATTTTTTTTCCTGATCAATTATTGTAAATAAAGCAATTTACTCAGTGAAAAATTATTGAGTTGAATTCAGTATAGCTGACACCTCAGATTAGCTTTATGTCGGCCCACTAAGAAACCTGTTTCAGACACAGACAATGGCTGAAGAGAATCCACGCTTACTACGGTTGCATAGTAGCAGGGAGTAGAAAATAAGAAAAAGAGAAATACATTAGTTTTTAATAGCATCTTAGCTTCCTACAAAAACAAATCTTGGGAATTGCTGAAAAATAAAACTTGGCTCTATATAGGGTCTCGTATCTGAATGTTTTCTTTTAAAGTATGAATGGGCAACTCGTGATGTGCAGGTTACATGTCGTCCCAGTTTCCTCTTTTGTGTCTTTTGGTGCCTCCTTCTCAGAGCACTAGCAAAATTGAGCTGCAAAATGCCAAAATCTGGGAAGGTCGATAAGGAGGGGAGGAGTTATAGAAATAAGAAGTAAGCCAGAGGGATTAAATCCCCATCATCTTAAAGTATATATTTTATTTAATGCCATTCAGCTCCTCACAAATAAAAAAGGACAATAATTTCAGCCTGGCATATATAAACCACTGGTTAAGAAATGAAAGGGGAGAAAATGCTATGCTCAATTTAACCACTGAATTAAATTCAATTTATGCTCAGGGATCTGTCTTTGAGAGTTAAGCCTTATCCTATAATCCTATGCCATATTTACTTGGAAGTAAATCTAACTTTGTTCAAATAGACGTAATCTTAGGAAAATGAATGGTTGCACCTTCCATTTATAATTATATTTTTCCTTCACTAACAAGGATAGCAATTGGTGTTGGGTTTTTGTTTTTTTTTGTCGCAGGCCTCAAAATATTTTTTCCTGGTTAAGCTAAACATCGTTTCTACCTGATCCCACTCATCAGTCTGAAAAGCCAATATGGCATCAGTCAATGCTGAACGTATTTAAAATCAACATTATAGAGTATTTTTACTATTAAAAATCATTTATAGGGATGCTGAAGAGATGTTCCAATCTTCTGCTATCCCAAAAGTGTTTTTTTCAAAAGCAATTGGACTTTGTTTTTCTTTGAAGGTGTTTTGCTTCTCATCCAAGAAGCTTCTTCAGTTCTGCTAATCCTTTGCTAGTTAAATTGTTAATTGCCTTCCAGAAATACTGCTTTTTCCCCTATCCTATATAAAAATGGGAAGACATCAAAATCCTGTTAGGTTATTTAGCTATTTTTTTTATGAACAATTCCACTTGCTGTGAATACTTCTAACAATTTAAAATCCTACTCCTTTAAAATATTGACTGCAGCTAATCTCGCAGCCTGATTGATGAAACAATCTTAAATCCAGTTAGATGTAACAACATTGGATTTTAATTCAAGTTGTATTAGGCCTTCTGTGAAGTTTAGAAAATTACAGGTTGATTTCAGATAATTAAAAGTGTTTTTGATACCTACCTTCTGAAAGATTAGGATAATGAAATGTCTAGCTTATTAATCTTTTAGGAATTTTACCAATTTCAGAATAAGGTAAAACATGATTAAAATGATTCCAGTCATGTGTCTTTTGCTTAGGGCTACCCACAGCAAGACTGGAAAGAAACAGAAAAGGAACTACAAAATCTATGAGGTTTCACCCTAACAAAGTCATTGCTTGGTCACAATATTCAGGTGGTCTGGACTCATCAGAGGCTGAATGGTTTCAATAGATGGGAGGAGCTAAACTCCAATTTATCTGGAGGGCCGGAGGTTGAGGAAGGCTACATTATAATGTTGGAACAACTGGGGAGTTTATGATCCAGAAAGTACCAATCTTAATCTCAACAAGAATGAATCTGGAGTTTACGTGGCTCATTGATCTCATCATCTAGCAGGGAAACAGGAAAACTTTTGAGCTGCAACAAGCATAAAATACTATCTTTTGCTTTTTATTTTGTGAAGGCTCATTAGCACAATGGCAAAGTGTAAATATTTACAAGCAACAAGCTCCTATGTCTTCCTTCCTTCTCCTGATGATTATTTAAAGAAAGTCAGGACCTTGCAGAAAAATCAGATGCTGTGTCATAACTGTGCTTTTTTGGACAAATAATTACTACCAAAAATAAAATGAAGCGTAAAATTCAGTGTATCATTTCTGCCGAACAACAAATCATGCTGGGTGTTTGGCACTTTCCTCTGAGAGAAAATCTCAGAACATATTAAAGTCATATGACTAGGCAGAATGGCAAAAATAAAATAGTTCTGCATAGGAAAACACACACACCTTTCTACAGAAATGTTATTTCTCTTTACTTGGGACTAAGCTTCATAAACAGGCACTTTACTTTCAAGTAAATGTGCATTTTTCTTGCCCAGTTAATGAATTTAAATTCTATATTACTATATTATATTATATTATAGTATTATAATAATACTATATATTATAGTATTATAATACTATATTAAACGAGCATTTCCTCATTTACTCTTATAGATATCTTACGTTAAACGCAGGTAAAGGACTCCCTACAGATTTCACTCCGCTTGTTGTTGCCGACTGTAGGGGGTACTGCTCATTTCCGTTTCAAGGCCATTGAGCCAGTGCGGCCGAAGACATTTCCTTGGTCATGTGGCTAGCATGACATCCTGGAGCGCTGTTATCTTCCCATCAAAGTAGCTATGTTTATCTGTTCGAATTTGCATGTTTTTGAATTGCTAGGTTGGAATGAGCAGGAGCAAAGGCAGGAGCTTCCCCTGTCATGTGGCACTTGGGTCTCAAACCTGGGCTGCCAGCTTTCCAGCAGACAAGCCCAGCATCTTAACTGCTGAGCTACCGCGCTACCCCTTTGTTAAAGCAAAGTCAGAACTTAATAGTTTTAGCAATAGAATTATCTGCCTTTAAGGCCATATTCTACAATTGCATCTCTTTCCCCAAAGGGACCTTAAGAGATAGTCTTCCAGTTATGTTGGGAATGCAACTCCCCAAAAATGCATCAGCTGCATTGGTTGAGGAGTTCTGAAAGCTGTAATCCCACCTTATCTGAAGGGCACCGACTTGCAGACAGCTGTTCTGGGACAATGGATGCATTTTAACATTATTACTGAAATTCCAATTTACCGCCTAATTTCTCATGAAAATAAAATTTGGCAAAGTAAGTACAAAATGCTGAACTAGGAAATTGGAATACAGACTAGAACTCCCACTCAGCATGATAGGGTTATGTCAAAAAAGAAAAACTTGACATATTAATGGATTCCTGGTATTTTTATCTCATGCCGTAATTTCTAGTTACCACAAACAATTTATGAGCCTAAAACAAAAAGTGGAGACTAAGGGAAGAAGCTCTTGCATCATCTTTTCCTCAAAAGTAATGGTGGTTTTCTACAAATGTTTATGCCTTAAGAACAAAAAAACAAGGATTGTGCTAGGTGAAAAACAGGAGCAAGAGGAGGGGTAGCGTAGAGAAATGGGAAGAATTAAAAAAATAAACCAGAACTGCCACCAAATATGAGTCATGTGGTCCAATTATCATCTTGCCACATTTATGGAAATATTAGGTAAAATATGTTTCTTACAACTGTGTGAAAGTAGCCAAATGTGCATCATTAGAACACCCAAAGTTGTTAAGGCCCGGTCCCACTGGCCAACGGACGCAAAACATATGCATAAAGGACACAGCGGACGAGCAAAATTTCGGGG